>VZTO01000354.1:0-78230 GCA_013400615.1 Syrrhaptes paradoxus | reverse complement strand
CTAGAAGTTCAAGTTTGCTTGTCTCCTTGTCAGACTAGGTTTCCAGATGGGGTGAGTTCAGAATTGTTCCAACCCCGATGGCAACGCAATTACGCCAGCTCAATCTGGCCTATGAGCAGCACGTGTTCATCCAGAGGAGGAGGAATTCAACATTACTGAGGAATAGAGCCTTGGAGAGGTGAAGGCAAAAGTCAAGAGGAGCTCCACTGGCTGCTGTGATTTCAACTGCTTAATAAAGAGGGCTGCAGCCCCAGACAGAAAGAGAGAAACTAATGCAAATTTCATTTCCTCGCTTGTCAATAGCAAAGCAGGAAGAGAAAAGAGGTTGGCAAGGACTGAAGGAGGCTTAAGAGCAAAGGGTGAGGCACCAGCCCCTCTTGTCTTCAGAAGATTAACTTGGCAGTTGGGCATCTGCTCAGCCTGGATGAAAAGGAGAGCTCAAGATCAATGTGTGTCCCATTACGCTGTGGAATTTCAATGCAGAAAATGCATGAAATATGAAGTGAAAGTTCAAGCGACTGAGTGAGCCTTTTGAATGTATGTTGGGCAATAATTAGCTAATTAACAGTCTTTTGCTTGACTGCAGCGGAATTCGTAATCAATTTCATATGGAATGTGCCGTAATGAACCCATAATGGGATTCTAAACACCCACCATCACTTGTTAGGCACAGAGTGTGTATATGAAAGTCAATGTGCTTTAAGCAGCATGGGCCAGATTTTCAGGCAGTGTAAACTGGCAAGGCTCCATTTACACCACCTGACCACCTATAACATGGTGGTGGTGGAAGGAGGAAGGAGAGGGGCTCTTAGATGACTTCAGCAGCATGGCCTTGAGGCCAGCAGGACCTGTCTCCGTCGTGACCAGTGAGCTCCACCAGCCCAGGTCGGGTTTGGTGAGAAAGGACTGGCCTGGCCTCATGCCAGGTGAGAGCAAGTGGCTGAGTTCAAAATGAGGGGAACCACCTCCCTTAGCCCTCTGCTCTGATCATACAGACATCAGTGGAAAGCTAGGAGCCTGCAGAAGTAGTTGATACAGGGTTGAAGGGATGCGAATCCTCCTATCTACATGAAATATCCTTCATTCACTCAGGGATTCATTCTGCGAGGACCAAATTTGCCTTGACGGAGACTTTGCAGCAACAGCTGGTGTAACATATAGTTAAGAGGATATTTACGTTTTTTCTTGCTAATATTTTTTAAAATGTACTTTTCCTACCCCACCTCTCACTCTATTTGATGTTTCTCTCAGTTATGCCAACACAAGTGCTTATGGGACTGCAGTGTAAACAATCGTTGCAACAATCTGGTTGAAATTCAAAACGAAAGTTTGGAGGGAATGACACTTTTTTTTTTCTTGTTTTTCTACCTTGCACTATTTCATCAATCTGGTTCATAGGCAATCCTCTAGATAATTCCATTGGCACAAACGAGCAAGAATGAGGCCTGGGAGTGACAACCTTTACCCAGGAATGCCAGTTCTCCAAGGTGTTCTGCTGCTGAAGCAATTGTCAGCCCCCTGTATCCTTCGAGGACACCTATCGATGTGTTTATCTCTGTGCATTATGTTGATTGTAAGCACCGATTATTGTTTCCTTATAAATCGAAAAGACATGAATCAAAACAGAACACCACACTGTAATATTAATGAACAGCAAATTGATCTATTTATCCTTCCACCTCATGTTCATCATTGCTATGGCACCTAAGCACCAATGGCAAAGTCATCAGTTATTTCTGTTGCTTCCCATCAGCCCCTGGCTTTTTAAGCAATGCCTTTGGGAACAAAGCTACCGCTGCAGCCATCTGATTAATTAAAAAGAAAAAACAAAAGACAGTAACTTAATTCAGAGGCACAACAGCTTTAGCAATAGAGTCTTATTATTTGTCTATTTTTTTAATTTAGTTCTTACAGCAACCTTTCATTTTCATATTAATGTGGCAGGATAACTTTCCTGTGCTAGCACGCCACTGGGACCACCATAATTAATGTATCTAATGTGAAAGTTTAAGGTTCATTAGGTTTGGAATGTAGGCAGGTTTTTAATCAAGCATGTTATAGCAAATCATTAAAAGCTAAACACAATTTGTAAAATACCGCAGTGCTGTTTAGCTCTACGTTTGCTTGGGGCAGAGTAGGTGGGTCTGAGAAACCCTTTGCACCTTGGAGACCTTCAGTCAAATCAACCAGGACAGCGGCAGACAACACAATCTGATTTTCTTTGGCAGGGAATAGAAGAAGCTGGGAAGGGGTCGATTTCCCTAATAATAGTGGCAATTAAGAGGACAGCCAAGTTAAAGTCAATTGTGGTAATGGTGATACCCTCTCCCTGCCATTAGCATGTCACACATCTGAGGAGAAGCAGGTCCTCCGCAGAGTCAGGCTGTCACACGCTGTTAATTATTGCACGCTGGCGGATCCCAGACTCGTGTCAGCTCCAGTCCACGCAGTGAGAGGTGCCATGCATTCACAAACAACATCCTTGCACCAAGGAGTCTGCAGTCTAAGCAGGCCAGAGAGGCTGAGCAGGGGCTGCTGACCCCACTTACACACTGGGGAGCACTGCGGGGAGCGGTCAGACACAATGCCGTGCCCTCAGTAAGGACAGGATGTCACTAAGCTGGAGGTATTGGATCATTTTTCAAATATGAATACCTGAAATTCCAAAGGAAAATGCTTTAGGAACAGCTGTTCTAGCTGAGTATGGCACCAAGTCATAACTGAAGGAAGATTGTGGAAGGATACAAACCCGCAGCTCCTAAAACCTCAGGTAATAGTAATACCAAAGACACAAACTGAGCTCTGCAACTGGGAGCAATTCTGTCTCCCTGAAAAAATCACTGGCACATGTGAAACCTTCAGTAGAGTCCTGATAACCCTGATAAAAAAGACTTTCATACACCTCCCAATTCCAATTATCTCCTCCCTTTGTTCCCTGCATTGTTTTACTTAAGCTTTATTTAAGCTTATAGGGTTTTTTCTCCTTTTCTTGTCCTTCTCCTTCTTTTCTCTTTTCTTTAAATAAAAAAGCACTTGGCAAGCAGGATTTCCCAAGCTTCAGTGGTTTCAATTGCATACGAAGGAGTAATCTTAAGAACACAACATGACTGAGACAGCTCAGCTGGGCAATAGCGAGAACAAAAGAAATGTTAGAAAGTGAGTGTCAACCAATTGCAGGCATCATTAATTCACCTGGTTACCCATTCCGATTTATTCTCCAAGTGATCCATCAGTGGAGACTCCATCCCTCAGACACTTCTTTATATCCACTTCGGGATCTAAAATGCTTGGAAGGAGGACAGTTACCCTGGCAAAGAGTGCCAGGAGGAGAAGCCATGGAGAAGATTAATTAATGTCCCCTGAATTTTAAAGGTAAGAAAAGGGCAAAGCTAACGGGCTGGCTGGGAGCCCTGGAGCTAACATGGTGCCTGTCCTTCTGAGGGTCTCAGGCCACTGAAGCTGCAGTGAAACTAGTGCAAATCAGCCTCTCGTGCACCTTTTCTCATCCTCCCAGGCTCAACAGTGCTCCCAGTACTATGATTTCAGTGTACACACCTACATGGGAGGTATTTCACAACTTTTGCAAACCTGCCTGGGAGAACTTCCGTGATGACCTCCAGTCATTTGTCCTGCACTCTCCTAACTGGTTCCGACTCTGTGCTTTGATTCCTTAGGCAGTCTTTGCTGGCAGATGTTAAAGTTTCACTCAAATAGATTTTGCAACATTTGATCTTCATTTCATCAAGTTGCTTTATTCTTCCCTGTCTCCTGCCCATATTGTCATCCATCTGCTGAAACCTGGTTCATTTGGATTAGAATGCAAGTTAAACTCTAAATCTGATTGCATCAGTCCCTTTTGCCACTCGAATTTCTGGGACAATTAAACTGGCACAACAGATAACCCCTTCTTGCGCCAGACACTTTAAACTTTAATGCTTAACGTCAGCATTTGGTTTTATAAGCAAGGTAATTCTAACGAGTGGGTAATGCTTAACATCAGCATTTGTTTTTTTATAAGCAGGATGGTTTTAATGGAGTGTGTCTTCATTCTCCACCTACAGCACTTCATCTTTCAACAGAAGAGTAAAAAAAAGAAATAAAAAGGAAACTTTTTAACAAGCTCTACCTAAAAGGAGTCTTTTTTTCTCAATGCTCCCTCAGCTTTAAATCCAGACATTCCCCATAGCTCGTACTGGCCCTGCCAGTCTCCTGGCTATGCCTTTTTAACAGTGTTTCTTTCTTGTCCAGCTCCAAATATATTTGTCCTTGTTTTTGCTAGAAGAAGATGAGATTTACAAATAAGTTTTCAGGAGCTGACCACCCAGATGACACTGATTAATTATCTGATTTTATTAGTCCTCTGAAGACCACAGTCCTGTTACATGTTCCTTTAATGCCCTAAAAAGTTACCAAATGGGCTGAATCCCCGTTGGAGAGTCAGTGCATCTGAACAAATGACATTCTGCTTCTGGATTTCACCACCGCTCAACAGAAAGACACCAAGTGTCTGTGTGCACATGGCTCTAACTCCTTCTGACCGCAAATTGAAGGCATAAAGATGGTTTATATGACTCCCTTTTACTTTATGTTTGCAAGGAACTAGGACTGCACTATCAGTTACTGGAAATCACAAAGAGCAGTGCCTTCTAACTGACATAACTTTTAAAATCACGCTTACTCAGTCTCTGTGATTATGCCACAGGATTAGGAGAGTTAAAAACCAACTTCACACATTTTTTGGAGCTTAAAACTACTGAAAATGGGATCATGTCCAATTATGTAATAGATGTACACACTTCTCCCCAAAAAGTTCACAGTCCAAGTAATTTTCACAGCTTCTTTTCTATTTTCCCTAATTCAGATCACCATCAAATCTCGGCTTTATACACAGTGCCATCACAAATGTCAGTAAAGATTCCTTCCTCCATGGGAAATTATACAATACACAGCTCCCTCTCCCCAGAGCATACACAGCACCTTGTTAAAAAAGTGAATTATAGGCAGTGATTTACAGCGAACTTTCACCATTTTTGACACTGTGTTGAGCATCTGTTCTTTGATGTGTACTTTAGTACTAAGGAAATTTAACTTTAATGGTCTCTGTAGCATTTCCAGGGACTTCTGCATTATGAAATAGGGGAGAATTCTGTAAACCTTTACAATCTTCTTTTGATTAGTTTCACTGCTTCAATATTTCCGAAAGACAGTAAGTTTCTGGAAGGAAAAGATCTGATTCATTATGGGGCATAGATCAGACAGGAGGAATTATGCCACTTGTCCTGCCACAATGGTTGTTCCATGTCTAATTTCACAATATCAACTTAACTAATACTAAAACACTTTCTTTTCCTATAATACCATGCCTACTTTACACTGGAACTCTTCACAGTCAGCCCAGAAAGGAAGACGAAAGCACACAATGCTGGGAGCAGGGAAGAGAAAGACTTACGAATCTGAAGGTTATTTTTCTGCTCTCCTGCAGGACAAGACTAAAAGCCAGAATCAAAAATAATAAAGCCCTAAAGAAACACCTTTAACAACATCTGACCCAAAGCAGCCGCTTATTTTGTGGAGTTGTTTGCTCCTTGGTGACACATTGGTCAGGAATGTGGCTAGAGCTCACCGTGGGCTGTGTGATCTAATGTAACAGATAACAGCAAGTGGGACAGAAAGGGTGTCCCAGGAGCAAGGGGCAGCGCAGAAGAGCATCTAATGATCTAATCTATTTAGCTTCTCAGCCTGGCACAAATGTGCCTTCCTTGAGTGACTTTTTACTGTTCATTATCTATTATCTTCTTCCCAGGGGGAGTGCTGCTAACAACAAAGTACTTACAAAGGCATTGGGCCTGAAAGATGTGCTGTGCTGCTCTGTCTGAGAACCAGAGGACAGGCTGAAGACATCTTCCCCACAGCTAGGTCAAGGTCCTCAAAGAGATCTGGCCTGAAGACAGATGGTGATGTTACATCAAACCTGAGTTCCCGCAGAAACTCAATTCTCCCAGCAGTCCAGCCCAAACACCAGGGTCACCTGTGAAAAGCAATCAGGTAAACCTCACCTCCCTGACCTATCAGATACCATGATCTCCACAAACACCTTGTTAAGCAAAGGCACACAAGAGAACCACCTTGCTGAAAATATGAGAAGTTCGAGACCTCCTAGCTCTAGCATCAAATCTTGAACTGCAAAGATAGCTCTCCCGTGAGAATGCAGAGAGGTTAGAAACTGCTCACCAATGTTCAGACTGGAGCAGGATTCAGTGTCCCTGTCATCTCATGGCAGGATCTCCCCCCTTTGTACACCACACACGTTACACCCAGTTTTCCAGGTGTAATTTCGATTATGGAACTCCTCAGATTTTGAAGTGGGAAGAAAGATGCTGGCTCTCTTCTCTCCACATTGCCACATTTCACCACAAAACATATTTCACTCGCTTTAGAATCTTTGAGCTAGCTTCCCTAATTAAACAAATACAGACTGAGCATTATTTTCCTGTAAGGATTATGAAATGCTTTATAAAATATGAATTGTCATGTACAATGGCATATGTCTTAGACAACTCAAATGCTTTTCACCCTCCTGGGTATAATTACTGGGAAGAATGAAAAAAGGTTCCTTGAAACCGTGGAACAGTTTACATCCCAAGCCCCTCCTGGTGCAAATGAAAGCAGTTTTATTACTGTTTCAGTTCTGATAAACACAGAGCAAATCAGACATCAATCCGCAAAAGCTTTGTTCATCTGTGAGATGATTCCAGAGTGACACTACCTTGGTAACAAGCCCCTGTGTGGAAGAAAGCAACTCAAGATGGCTCTCAAACTCCTGGCACAGGAACAGGGACACTGCACATCTCACAAACCTGACTCCAGTCTTCTGTCCCTCTTTCGCTTTGATTTGTGAAGTAAGGTGGGCTCATCTGAGTTCATTCCTCCTGATTATTTCAGATCACCGTGGGGTTGCAAGAACAAAATCTGACAAGCAAAACCTGCAGTCATCTACTTAAGTCTAGGCATGATCCTAAGTGGATAAATAATCCAGCGGTTTCATATTAATCCTGCCAGTTCTGAACTGATGAACACTGAGTCGAAGGCCCTTCCAGGGCAAGTTCACAGCTTCGGGAGAGTTACAGCAAGGACAGATGTCCTTTCATGTGAAATCACTGGCAGTGTGTGATTTGATCAAGGGGTGGCAGTTCTGAGTGGTGGTTTGACAGTGAAAGGACCAATCTGACACCAAAATAGAAAAACCCTGCCAAAAGGCATTTGTTGTTCATTACATTTTTCATAAGCTCGGCCATTTCGCTGCTCTGAGTCACCAACGACGGGAACAAGTGGAAGGACCAAGGTGAGGGAGGGTGAAATCTGAAGCTGCTTTCAAAGCAGTGAATCACTAATGCACAGCCTGAGGTTCATAAAACCTGGATGAACATGGGCTGGGACAGGCTGGGATCTGGTCTCAGCCTCTTTTGGTCTTTTGTACAACCTTACCCTTTGTCTGGTGAGCAGTGCTGGTCAAAGACATTCCCTTTGATCACCATAGTTTACATCGGCCATGACGAACCTCTGCTGTGATATCTTGGGATTACAAAGGTGTATGGTCTCCTCTCTTCAAGGTTTTGCAGTGTTGTGCAGCATGTGAGACAAGAAGAGTGAAGACACAGTGTAACTAAATGGGCACCTCTCCCAAGGGATCACCACTGCATTTCCAAAAGAAAATGTGTACTTCATCATTCAAAATAATTCTTTTCATATTCCCACCCACATTTGTTTGTCTGTTTGTTTAACTCCTCTTATACCTATTTTGTTGATTATTCTGAACTGATTTGGTTTTGGTCCTACCTAGTAAGAAACAATCACATCTGGAAATCTTGCAAGTTGCTGTTATACAGAACTGTCATTCATTTGTCATCATGAGTTAAGTGTACTGAGAATGAGATCTGACCTCTGCAAAGGACTCATCACTTTCTCTCGCCATACCCCAGTCTGCAGATCCAGACATGAAGAGTTTGAGGGTACAAACAAGGTGATCACTGAGTTCTCAGCTGTCCTGGCACCCATGAGAGCAGTGAAGATGCACACATAGAGCTAACAGTAGATGGTGTGAAGTGAGTAGCCCAGAGGAAGGAATAATTATTTATGAGAAGTCCTGCATTTGTCACGATCTTCATCTTGTCCCCATCTTACCTTCAGCAACACTGCCACTGATAAACTATCTTTCCAGGATGTTCCAGCTTGTCTTAATTTGCTTGGTGTCAGTAGGAAATTTGAGCTCTTCAGATCTCTCCAAATACCTGATTCTGTCAATCCAAAGGGCTGAGGACGTTTCTTGAATAAGCTGTCCTTAGTATCAATGGCTTATTTCTCACTTTCTTCAGTAATATTCCCTCCTCTCTTTTTGAAAATCTATTTAGTCATTTAAAACTCAGGATCATTTTTTTTCTTATGGGGTTATTCACTTTAACCTCTTTACTGTATTTCTGTGAAGCCGGTCATAACTTACTAAAGCTTTAGATCTGCTCTCTGTGAAGCTGTGCTTGTATTTACAACCAGGGAGTCAAAAACGACAGCGTAACATGCTGTTCTTGTTAGCTGACTAACCAGTCTGGAGAACCTGACAGCCAGCATGATTTGCTGGAGGCTGTGGCGGAACTCCAGCTAAAGTGTCCGAATTTGACAGGGAGGATAGCACACCCAGAGGAGATGTACCAGTTCACCTGGGTGGAAAACACGGAGGGACTAAGGGAACCAGCTCACGAGGAAACGGATATAAGTGGGAAGGGACCCATCACAATTTTCTCATGTTATCACTGAGCATTTGTTCGAGTCTGTAGTTTAGGGTAGGACTAAGGAGCAGAAGTCTCAGAAACTTTCACTGGGAATTATTCCCCTACATTTTCTGTTTAGAAGCTTTAGGTAAAACTTTACTTGAACTACAAGAGTTTGAGAAACAGAAGCACCCAGTGAGGGGAGTTAGAGCTACAACCGTTTCCCATCACTGTCATAACATGTCCTTACAGCTGAGGGGCCAGTCCTAGATGCTGTGGGAAAGGAAAGAAAACCACAGGTTTCCAGCAACTAAAGAAACCCAGACAATGCCTAGGGAAGATCAGTTCTCAGCATAAGGTGGATGGGAAAAAAGCACTATTGCTGCCTAACAGCAAACACACAGCGCAGTGAGCGATCTGCCGCCCATGAGGGTGCCATCACCCATGAGAGCTCCAGTCTCATCTTCTCATGATGATTTATAAATTGCTGCCTGCTGTCTGCAGCACACAGACTCACTGCCCTGAGTACCGATGCCCAGATGGCAGCTCCCTCGTACTCACAGCACGTCCTTTACTCTCCATAGAGCTCCACGCTTCACCATGCAAGCTGAGTCCACAGCTAGGACGTGTCAGGTGTTAGAATGCATTTGGATGGGGTCATCTCCACCTGACAATTCATAATTGAGTTTGGCCATTTAGGTTTATTTCAGCTCTGCCTGGAAGTTTTGTTCCTCTTCTAAGCGTCCTCAGGTCCAATGGTCTAATGTAGATTTAAATGAAAAGATTTACATTATCAAAGTCCGACAGATCAATCAATTTCTCTCCATGGTGATTTCTGGCTCTTCTGCAGATATAGCTGTCTGACAAAGACTGTGGGGTTAACTACATATTTTTACAGGATTACATCCTTCTTTTGGTGGAGTGGTCTCGACCATCCTCTGGTTCAGAGCACAAATCATTCTTTTCAGCTTCTTTGTCATTTTTTAGCTTGATGTATAAAGAGTTTTGATAGCCCCTGCAAACTTGCCATTACAGTAGGCTGCCCATGAATCTATTCAATGACTCTGTGCATCTAGTGAATTTTGCTGACATTTTCCCCCCTCTTGCTTTAGATGATTGGCACTGCAGTGATATATTTTGGAAATGCACACAAGTGGAGCTGATTTTCAGGCTTGGCTGGAAAATCTACATTCTTGAAGTTGGTTTTTTTTTTGTTTTATTTTACTTTATTTTTTAATATCTCACCACTGACATGGAAAATTTCTTCCGAGGAATTCTGATCTGGAAGACAGATGAAATAAAATAGACACCTGCTAAACATTGCAAGAATAGCCTCCATAGATGAGTTATTGGATGAAGAATAAGAAAAGGTCAGATTAATGCTGGGCTCTGCAATCAGTGAAATCAGTCCCTTGAAGACTAAATTATTCAAGGTCCTTTAGCGTATAAGGATATTAAATTATTTTACAAAATCTTGTCCTACATTTGAATGCATTATATGGCAAGCCTTTTACAAAACCGTTTGAGTGGAAAAAGAAATGTGACCTTTGTCTGAGACTTTCTGTGTCCAGCAGCTCAGCTGGAACAGAAGCCCTAACCAAGCTGCCCAATGCCCAGAAATCCTGTCCAAAGCACCACTGTTCACAGTCACATCAGCTGTGTGCTGGATGCCTGATGCACCCAGGACACGTCCGATTCACTGAGCTGAGCGTGTGCTGATTGCCTTCACAATTTTCCACCTGAAATGTGGGAGCGTGGCGTTGATTATTTAATATATGAGCACACAGACAAGCTACCAGGGTGAGAGTGCACAGGTATTTCTAGAATAGTAGCTGCAGAGCAGAAATATCCTATCTGCATTTGGTTCCCAAACAGGCCTCTTCTTCCATTAATCCTGTTGCTTCTATCGTCCCATTTTTACCCCTTCTTTCCAGAGGGGTGAGCAAGTGTACCTGGGCAGGAGGCCTCCAGCTCACCCGATGCTGGCTGGCTGAATGGTGGAGTGTGTTTACGTGGATCGAGTGGGCTCCTTCTGCCATCAGCAGACACATCAGCATTTCCAGGAGGGTAACTCATTCCCACCTAACATGTGCATCACTCCCTCTTTCTATTAACTACAGATGGTGCTGCGATTACACACCTGGACAACACACCAGACATTTAAAGAGCTACAGTTTGGTAAGGAACGTCCTACTCTGGCTCTGGACTAACGGCCACATGCCATGTTAGCACACATTGCATTCCCACTTCCCCAGCGCTGAAACAGAGAAGATAATTCTTCTTCTCCCTCTATCTTTTTTTTCACACCCTGTCAGTGTAATCTGGAGATTGCTGGAGTTGAGAGTGTTTAGTAGTTACTCTTGCTGCATACGAACCAAGTCTAGCACATGATACTATCATCTGAGTTGAATTTCATAGGAAACAGGAATATAAACAAGGTTTACTATAATGACAAAATGATACATGGAAGAATAAAGCATGACACTGTTCTAACGTCTCCAGGCCAGGCACATCTTATCTACAATGACTGCTTTCTGTTCAGTGATTAAATATGGAAGGGGATTGTCTCACTTCTCTCCTTCCTATTTTAATTTCCTTCTTTACTCAGCATTAGCGCAGCTGCCTCGATCCATTTCTCATGAGCAGGCATCTTCTCATAAGAAAGCATCCCCAGGAACACTTCTTGAGAACAAGAAGGTGTAACGTCCACCCTGGCAGCCACACTGGGTCTGGCCCTGTGTCACTCCCGCTGAACAGCACTGCCACCCTGGAGTGGGGCCAGCATCTTCAGTTTTGCTCCAGGAGAGAGAGGAGTTGGGTAAGAGCGAACTGAATTTGACAAACTGTGTTCTTAATTAATTGACATCCAATTAGGATTAATTAGTTGCTGACTAAAGTATCAACCCATGTAATTATGTATCAAAATAAATAATCTTATACACTAAATGAGGCGGTTGGTCCCAAAGTGGAGAGACACCACTATTCCACGCAGCCTTGCTTCCCGCGGAGCCTGGGCTGTGCTGCTGAGGGAAGTCAAAGCAGCAAAATTCCTCCAGTTGCAAATGGATTGATTTTCACTTACCCAGCACACCCCTATCACAGCTTACAACATGTATCCAGCACCTGTCTGTCCATCCTACAGCCTTTTACCCAGAGAGGGAATGTTCTGAAGGGCTGGACCAAACCTTTCCTCTGGAGCCAGTGAGCCATCAAACCCCACAGACTGGGATCCCACTGCTTCTGAGGTGAGTACCCCCATTCACCCACAGCACTCCTCCCAAAACCCACACCTCCTCTCCTTATAGACAGAAGTTGTTCTGCAGATCTTGGGCTTGACACGTAGCCACACACGGGTCAAGTGGCACTGCCTTGATCCACATGTTGATGGCAGAGTGGGACACAAACCCACGTCTTGTGACCCCCTATCCAATGGTCTACCCACCACCACTGGTTGCCACTGCCAGCATTAAGTGATGTCTGATGAGATTATCAGGTTGGGATTGCAAGCTTGGAGGGGATCAGAGAATATTCAGGTGACCATCTGTCCTGGGTTCAGCTGGGATAGGGTTAATTTTTTCACAGAAGCTGGGAGGTGGGCATAGCCAAAGGGATATGGTGTTTCCATCATATCTGTGTTTTCACTGTATCCTATATCCTGTCTTATTATTATATTCTCCTTTTCTCATGTTGTATTATTAAAATCTGTCATTACCTCAACTCACAAGGTTACACCCCCTTTTAAAAAAAAAAATAATAATAAAATCCTTTTCCCCATCTTACTGGGAGGGGGAAAGGCGGGCAGGGGAGGGAGCAACTGCGTGGTGGCAGCCCTAACCCAAGATACCATCAGATCTTGAGACAGGAACCTGACCCAAGCCAAACCTTATTCTGGTTTGACTGACTTTACTCTTTGCCTCTTTGAGATGCATTGAGGGGTTTTTTTGCAGTCAAAGGCAGGTTATATCCGTAAAAGTACTCACACTGATAGCCAGAAGAGTTAAACTTTTTTTTTCACGTGGCAACAAACATGTCACTAAAATTCAACATGCTGGGGACGTATGATGGACAGAAGGCCGGTCAGTGTGGTATCAGTCTAAAGCAGAGGTGAAAGGATAACACAATGTAGGCATGTAGACAAACAGGACAACAGAAACAGAAATAACAGGAAAAAAAGCCTCTCTTTAGAAGGAGGAAAGTAGGAAAGGAAATATCATCTTAGGATGGTTTCCCCATCTAGCTTTAGTGCCTTGCTCTCCGGTTCACTGGTAGATACACATTGTTCAACTGAGCAAATGCAGTGTGACACTCACAGAGAAGTCGTTCATGAAGAATTGGGAGATTTTTGTCAGGTTGTATAAATGAATCAGCCAAAGTGACACTGCGTAGGAGACAGAACCATCTGAAGAAGAACAAAATAACCTATTTCTTACAAGGTCTAGATTTCACCTTAAATTCAAATGACAATTGGAAGTGGCATTGAGGGTAATGGACTTTGTGAGATGTTAAATGAAAAAGCACAGGCAGGATAAATAATCTGAAAGTGCCTGTGTTGTCAATACGGCAACAGTAAAAAGCCAAGAGCTGTGAGATGCAGCAGGATAGGAATGGGTGCAGAGCGGTTACAGGGTTCTTTTTAATGTCCCAAAAATGCAAGTTTTCATCATACTTCAAGTGCCTGCTAAAAGATCACCCCCGCTAAACTTATTTTGCAGTGTTGAAAAGCTAAAACTGGTCAGGTTTGACATAGCCATAGTATTCCTCTGTGGCTACTGGCTAAACAACCAAGTTGTCCTAAAGCTGCTAGGTGAGAGGGGTGGTACCTGATCCTGGGTGAAGTTGTGAGATTGTCCTCCTGTGGGGCAGAGCCCTCACACTGAGAGGAGTTGGAGGCAGAACAAGGTTGTGGTTTATTCCCACAGGGCCCATTTCTTGTGCCGGCCCCTTTTTGCAAGGAGAGATTCCAATTAGCTTCACAAAGTGAGACTGAAACAGCTCCAACCTTGCCCATGGATTTGCTCAGCAGTGAGTTTCACTGTACAGGAATAATACCTAGTGTGAATGCCTTACCTGGTTCTTAACATGCAATTCTATGAAAGGGGAAAAAATATAGCTTGAAAATATACTTATTTCTAAGTGTTCTGAAGAGCTCTGTTGTAGATATGAGGAATTTGCGTAGGCCCAGCTCTCCTGACAGTACTCAGTGACCATCTAATCTCCCTGCTATCATCTCAATACCTCCCTAATACTTGTTTAAACAGATCTAAAATTACTCGTATCTCTCATGAAGAAGAGGATGTCATCCCTGTTCCACCTGGGTAAATAAGCTCTTGAAGCAGAGGAGAAAGGACTGCAGTGAGATCCCACATAGCTCCACCTGAATTAACCACTGGTAAGGTCTGAGTATGTTTTTTTATTGTGCTTCAGATGCAGCTTCACTTCTGGTTACCTTCATTTCCTTCTTTCATGGCCTGTGTGCCTGATGTTTTGTCTGCAATCACTCAGTCAGCATCCCTGCTTGGTCTGTGCAATTTAGCTTCAGGAAGTCTCCAGAGCGCCTGCTGTGAGGTGGTCCTTGGTATTTCATTTTCCTCCTGATTTGTAGTTTGGGTATCACTGCTGAAAACCGCATCGTGTAGTCCATGTCTCTCCAGGCCAGATTTCCAAAGCTCCTCATGCACCCAGAAGGAGCAGAGCACGCACTGGAAGTGCAGGGAAAGCTGAATGCTGCCACCCCAAGGCTGAAGACATTCCCGGTCCCAAAGAGACAACGTTCTCTAGCACAGAGGAAAAAAGTGAAGGGATGTGACAGTGTCTCTCAGTCCTCATCTCATTGCTAGGATGAGCCTACAAAAGCTGTCCTTCAAAACCCAGAGCCCACAGCAGGGGCTAGTCCAGCCTGAGGCCTGGCTTGCTGGCAGCAGGGCTGTGCCTCCCTGCTATGGGCCTGAGGAGCTCACACAGCCCCAGCGTGTTGGCCCCATGACAGAAGAGGGAATTATTCCAGGGAATTACTCCTTCACTACTGTTTGTTTCTCTTCCCTTCTCAATACAGCCATCACGTGCAGGCCTACGGTGGGAGTTAAGTGTCCAACAGGCTGACATGCTCTGGAAAACCTGGCCTCTCACTTCCTGCCTCGCGTCCCCTGTTTTCTGCCTGAATGAACCACAGTTCTCAAATATCTTTCTTTTTTTCTACAGCAATACCACTCCTTTTCCTCATTTCCTTCTTTTCCATGGCTTTAAAGTATTAGGGACGGTTATGAGGGCATCATATCTTGGGGATTCACCTGTCCTCATGGTGGAGGCCTCTGCAGGCTCCAGAGACACTGTTCCTCTGCCAGCAAGGGGCTGGCAGGGAGAAACTGGTGGAGCTCCCTAACTTCAGCAGACTCAGTCATCACCATCAGACAAGGGATCTGACCCAGCATTTGCAAAGCTGAGTGCAAACGCAGATGCTGAACAGCGCTATCGGTGCCTCAGCAGCACTCTTCAGAGCACCCGACGTCCAGAGCTCAGCAGTNCTGTTCCTCTGCCAGCAAGGGGCTAATGACACCAGGCGGGCTGGCAGGGAGAAAACTGGAGGAGCTCCCTTACTTCAGCAGACCCGCAGTCATAACCATCAGACAAGGGATCTGACCCAGCATTTGCAAAGCTGAGTGCAAACGCGGATGCTGAACAGCGTTATCGGTGCCTCAGCAGCACTCGACGTCCAGAGCTCAGCAGCGTGAGCAGTCCCTCGAGCCAACACAAGGGTTTAAATCCATAATCTCCCATATTAAAGCTGCTACTGTAGAAACATTTGTCCTCTAACAGCATCATCAGCTACTTATGAGACAGAGAAGAGCAAAAGCTTTTTCCTCTACTTGTTACTTTTTTAATGTTAGTAAGAGGCATTCATCTTGCCCTGCCTTTCTGTCAGGTGTGAAATGAGAATGTGTACAGTAGAGTCTTTCTCTCGAGGTAAATTACCTACATCCTTCAATAAGAAGGACCCTCTGAATCAGTCCCTGGCAATCACAGAAACAAGAATCTAAAAAGTCCACTTCACCTTACCCCCACAACGCACACTGCCCTGAATTAAGAACAAAAATTCTTTCATACCCCAAGGCCAAGAGCTGTTTAAACTATAGTGTGCCATGGGAGGAGAGCAGGGAAGGCTGTCTGCACTTTCTCTGCTTTGTTGACTACCTGGAGAAGAAAATTGATGTCACCCCACAGAAGCATTGGGCTGTGTCTCTTTGCAGGTATGAATTTCACTGCTCTGTATATAGGTTTGTATCCACTGAAATCATTCCTTATTCAAGCAATGTGAAGACTCAATGCAAAGGCTGTCCTTTTTTCTCTCCGTGCTGTCAGGCATTGATTCAGACAGGGAAGAAATTGGCTGTGAGTAGGGAACTCATGATACTGGCTTCTACCAAGGCTGTGTCCTTGCTACAAGGGAATGGCATAAATACACAAACAAGGCTGACATTTTCCTCTGGCTAGGTATATGGCTGCATGTTATTCCCAGGGCTGGAGAGGTAACATTCTCATTGCCGATCAAATCACTGCTACAAACCAGATCCTAGGATCAGCCCCAAGTTGAGCGGATATTAAGAAAAGGGGATTTATTTCCCTTCTCGACCTAGAAATTCATCCATATCCGAGGAAAGAAAGAGGAATCTTGAAATGCACCAGAAATCCTTCTTGACAAGTCAACTGATGCCAGGCTATCTGTGCTAGGCTTGGGATTGAACAACAGCGACATTAAATCACCTCAGTCGAAAACTCTCCAAAACTTACCACAGACAGATGCTGCTGTTGATCTAGAGAAACAGCTCCTGACCTCCCAGAGCAGGCTACAAATCTGTTTTCTAGAATTTCACAATATTTACTGAGGTACCTTTGCTTCTGTTTTATAAAGAAAAATATTTCTTGTCCTCTGGGCACCACAGACAGAAAACCTGTCAAACATAAATAGCTGCAGTAGTTGTCCAAAGAACTCCTGACTCCTATTTTCAGCTCACTGTGTGACTTTGGGCAAATCATGATGTCTCTGCATGGTACCAGTTTAGCAAAACACGAAAGCATGTGCTTATGTCCTGTAGAGCTTTAGTGCTTAGCTGAATCAGAGCCAGGCTGCTGCAGTTTCCCCTCTCATAACACGAGGACAATGATGCCACCTCTCTGTAAAAAGAATCCTTAGGACTTACGGATTAACTTTCCCCTGAGGAGAAAACATTCATGTCAGTCTGGCTCCAGCTGTGATTACTTCAAGGTAAAGGTATAGCTCCAGAAATGTTTCTGCATGTCCTTGTATCCTGACTGCAGTACCAATTCGATGAAACAGATCAGAAGAAATGCCTTCAATATTGACAGAGCAGTGACAGACCCTAAAATGTCATGAACCAGGATTGGCCTCCTTAGTGCAAATCAGAACTACGTTAGCAGAATACCCAGCTCTTCTCACAGAGAGGAGCATTAATAATGTTACTATTCCTAGAAGTCAACATGAACCAACTGGGTCTACACCCCTAGTACACAGAGCTGCACTCAGGATTTGGGCTTCGACTAGTCACGGCAGAGCACAGACCTCTGCCAGGACTAAACCCACATCTTGAGAAGTTGTTGTCCAGCCTCTGGAAGAGGACGCTCTTCTTTTCCCATGATTTGGGCTAAAGTGTGGAATGGATGCCTTCCACATCACTCTACTAATCAAACACCCCTGGGTGTCTCTTTTGATTTCTTGTTTGCCCAAATAAACCTCCAAAATAAACCATGCAGTTCCTTTCTTCAACCTACATAGAGTTAACTTCAGCCTCGTTCTGCATTAAATCATGCAGCATATGGAGTTACAATTCCAAGCCATCTGGATTATCATTAGCCATCAGGTGTTGTGCTCATTACACCTGTTACAAAGAAAAAGGATAATTAAATGGGGGGGAATTATATTCCACTCACAGCATTGGTGCATTTTATCAATACCTTCCTGTCCCTTTTGGCTATATGACTAAAGCACTTTTTTGCAATATGCAAAATAAAAACCATTTGCATGAGGCGGAAGTAAAGATGAGTGAACCTTCTTAGCCTGAGCAGATGTTTTTCATTAGAAAATAATTTGTCAAAAGGTAGAGAGACTCATACTACTAATTTTCAGAACAGCTTCCTTTCACTTTGGAGGGTAACTAGACTCAATTTAATTGCAAATGGGCTGTATGGTCTCCAGAATAAGGAAAGGAAAAGCAATGAGAACATGTGCTATTTTCTTAATCAAAATCTTTTGCAAAATAATGAAATTGCATCCTGCTTTCCCTGGGACAATTGCTGATTCCTGATCTAACCTCACATCTACTGGATATCGATCTTCTGAGATAAAGCAACATCTAAGGATACGGGAGAGAAACTACAGGAAGAACTTTATTGCCTCTGTGTTTTAAGTCCATGAGCTGAACAGTGGCTGTTAATCCTAGAGAAGAGACAGTAGATTTTAAGGAGAAGTGGAGGCTACACTGGGCAGAAACAGAACAAGCTTCCACATGGAGAGATACAACTTCTGACCCTGCTTCTCATCTGCTGGGTGAGGTGGGACCAGGCTGGTCCTCTGCCTCAGTTTACTCTCTGGTGTAATTAGACTGTGAGTTGTTCCAAGCAAATTGGGGTTTCTTCCAGGGAGCATCTGATGCAATTAAACACCATTCTCCATTAGGTTCTCTCTGTAGATTAAAAGTTAATCTATAAATCCACTGCCTGGACATTCAGAGAATAATTCAAATTTTCAATGAAACTTCACATCAAAACATATCGCACTTGCTGTTTATTGTTAAAGTTTTGTGGATTTTTTTTCTTTATTTTTCAAAGGCTTCATCTTACAGTTTCGGAGGTTTCTCCTGTTCCCTTACATTGCTTTATGAACACAAAGATATAGTTCAGCACTGGATATTTACTCCAAAGGTGCAGGTTCTATTTCAACAGTATTTTCATTTGATAATTAAAATGTGTGTTAAAGAGGACTGAATTTTATAAAGCAAACAGGAAACATAATTATGGAAAATAGTAAAGAATAAAGCTTTATGCATTTGCTGGATTTCCCCAAATCCATAACGATGGAGTTTGGCTCCTTGATCAATACATGGAGATTTTGCATGTCTGTAAAAATGGCACAGAAATCTCAAAAGAAAATTATTCCTTATTGACATTCCTGTTTCTGAGTCTGGCTTGATGCAAGAACAGAGTTGCGTAAAGATGAGAAATGATAAGGGGAAAAAAAATCTGAACATCTCCCACCACTGCTAATGTTCCATTTAAATCTGTACCCAGATTTAAATTTCAAACTTCCTAAAAATCTGAGGTATTTAAGTCATCTCATTATATATTTTACTTTTCTGTCATGTGTGATAAAAACAACCAAAGCTATGCTTCTAATGTCTAGGGGCCCTTCTTGGAAATGAACACAAAGCATCAACATCTCATAAAGAGTTTCAGTCTCAACCCAGCTCTGGGAATATGAAATAACTGCTCTTATCCAGTCTTCGCAGACGGTACTTGCCTTCTTCATGAAGACTCCTGAGCCTAATTAGGGAAATAAACAAAAGAGCTTTTATTGTGAGAAGAGGAAGGCTGCTACCGGGGTTGATACCTGGTCATACCCTGAGCTCAGCCAGCCGTCCCCGTGCTGTCAGTCAGCATGGCCTGAGGTCACGTCAACTCCCCTACCACGGCTGGATCACAGGCTGCTCTGCTGCGCTGGGTGGCCCCTGCTGCTGCGGGGGCAATGCAGATGCCTGCCTCATATCCATGTCTGTAAACCAGGGATTTGCTGGAACATATACATACATAAATATAAAAATAAATACTTACACATACATGCATACATACAGAAGCATGGTAGGTCCTAGACACAGGCAGATAATATAGCTTCCCTGTTTCTAAAATTCCCTCCCCTGCTTCCTATTTGCTTCCTATTTCTGCAACTGCTTTCCTGACCTGTTTCTGCATAAGCATTTACTTCTGTCTCAATAGCTGCACTTTCTCTGCTTTTTCTGGGGGTTATTGAAGGTAAAGGATTATCTGTGGGCTAATTTGCAAGAAACAGTTTTAAAGAAGTGAGAGCTGTTTGAGTTCAAGCTACCAAGTTCTTATCTCCTTTACCCCTACAAGCTCTGTGATTTGCAGATTGCTGCATATGTATCATGCAGTGTAGAATTTTAGGGAATTTGGCTTTTTTCTAGAAATCAACAGTCAAGCAAGCAAATCCTACTGAAATCAATGGATGTTGGCAACCGAGTTCCTTAGGCTTCTTTGAGCTGAACGTCAGTGCCTAGGAGTGAGGAAGCTGTGAGTAAGCCAACCTCAACCTGACCAACAGCAGGATACAAAGAGCTGTTTCCACAACTAATGCCTTATACCTCACTGTTCCAGCCACCAAGAAAAATCACTGTTCACAGATGTTATTTCTGCACATCCACATTTCTTTCAAACTCCTGCAATACTTTTCTCAGGCCTTTTTGATCTGCCTACCCTGGCGCTGAAATCCATACTGGTTGCCAGTGACATTTCTTATTGATTTTTAAAAAGCTTCTGCTTGCCCACACTATAGTGCTATAATAGTTTAGCACTGGAACTTCTTTATAATTTACTTTCTTTTTATGTTCCCAGGGTGTTCTTGAGGCACATCCTTCTAATTTATAAGTTTGTCCTACCAAAAAATAAAATAAAATAAAATTGGAAACATTTGTAGCTAGAACTGTCAGTATTTATGCCTCACTGTTGGCAGAATCTCCTTCCAACTGCTATTCAATGGTTTGAATCTCTTCAGAGATGTGTAATAGAATTTCATTTTTAATCAGGTTGGAACTGCAAAACATCCTAGGACATCACTGGCCAAATGCCCCCAGAGAAGTATTTATGTTGTTGTAACACCATAATCATCCATCAAACACTAGATGTTAATAATAGTATTTAATTTGAAAATGGAGCTGTGCTTTTATGTTATTTCTATGTGCTTTATGCAAGCAGGAAAGGCTAATTATCTCCAAGAGAGGCAGAAACAGAGGACATACTGCAGCGCAGGGATTTAAGCCTCATTCTGATCTTTGTTCACTGGCAGAAGTGAACTGTATCTACATCTTGAGACAGAAGAGACATCAAATGGCACCGAATACTTGCAAAATCTAGCCCCAGCTCTGCCACTGTGAGCTTCAGCAAGCCACACCACCTCAGCATTTCCTGATTAAAATGGGCAGCAGTGCAAGGGAGGGGGTACAAACAGCACGTTTTTGGTAGGTAATTAATGTTGCACCTACAGTGTTCATGTTAATTTCAAAGCTAGTCTTTAAGCACAACCCTTAAAGCATATTTCATTTATTTGTTCTCCCTCTTTGGCTTTTCTACATGGAAACAGGCAACATGGGCTCAGATTTCCCTGTTGTCTCCAGTATTGAGTTTATGCTGAGATCCCGCTGTCCCTCCTGTTTTAGAGGGGCTAAAGAGTCTTCTTCTCCCTTGACTGTTTTCTTCAATGCTGTAATATTTAGACACTTCAAATAAAAGACAATGAAAGGGGAAGAAAATTACTAAGTGGTGGTGCTAGCAACAGGATACCAACAGCCCAGGCCAGGCACTTGGCACAGAAAATTTCCGTGTTAGAAAGCACGACCTGGGTCAGGCTGTGCTCTGACATCGTGTTTCCATTTCCCACTGTCCATGGCCACCCCTGCTGCCTGCCCGGCCACCACCATGCTGTCCCTTTGCCTTTTTTCTGTGCTCCCCTGAAAGCTCTCTGCTGAGCATTTCTGTTCAGGACCCACAGCAGTAATGAAAGCTGTGTACAGAAACACAGCAAATCTCTGCACCCCAGGGACAAGGAAAGGAGTCATCTATCAAACTCTTAACTCCTTGAGCAGGCTTGGAAAAAATTAATAGCATAAAACCTGTAAATTCACTTGGGCACCTTCGCTACAGAGTTGAACAGCGACTGTGTCAGCTCGTGACTGAACAGACCCATTGGAGCCCGGCAGGGGTCTCGGCTAACAGCCTGCTGCTGGCAAAGGAGAGGAATGGAACGAGCAGGCAGATGCAGAGAGACTACGCTTCCCATTGCATTGAAATTCTCAGTGAAGTTGGTTAGCTTGTTGTATTTCACATGGAGAGTGATGGATCTTGTGGTAAACTGCCAGTGGAGGCTGACATCTTCAGCCCCAGGGTGGGTCTTTGCCTGGAAGTAAAGCCTTCATGTTCTTTAAAAGGGCAAGCAGGGCCTCTGACTTCAGATGTCTAAAAGTTAGATGTCTAGGACTGATCTACTCACTCTATGCTGCTTTTATAGTCAGGGGAGAGGAAAGTGAGTCATAACTTCCCAAAACATGCCGCTAAGCCTGGTCCAGTGAATCACCCTCGAGGTCCTTGTCTCTCTCCATTGAATATAAAAAGGGTCTGGAGAAAGCAGTTCACGTTTTTTATTTGTCTTTTAGATACCGAAGCACTGAGATGCATTCCACCTTAAAACCGACCTCTTCTAGCCTTGAAATTCTGAATGCCAGTGGGCACCTCTATCCTACCAAACTCTTTCCCTTGGTGTTTTGCTCTAGGGCTCCAGTCTTCCATACTAAGCAAATTTTCAATCCCTGAGACCCAGCATAGTATGGACCAACTCATGCCACTGGTGAGGGAAGCAGGACATGGCACTCGGACAGGGAGTTTCAGGGGCTACACCCTGGGGCTGGCACAGATACACCGCTGTGGGTGCAAGGAGCAGAGCTTGCTCTTTCACACGGATAGCAAAGCAGTCACAGTGTGAAAGAAGAGGAGTGAGGCTACGTTTTCATAACAGGAAGATGCTTCCTCCAGAGTTATTCCTAAATGCCAACACCCGTTTGGTGGACAGGAGTGTGGAATCTCATGGAAGGTGTGACAGGCTGCCAGGCTGTCAGCTCCTCTCCACTCTCCAGTTTGCTTCGCTCTCCACCCTGCTGGGAATCTTGCCTTTAATTGCATCAGTACTGACACAAGGCCATGATGTATCCCTTGAATCCATCCACACAGGGTCCCAAAATTCTTGGCTTAAAAGGGGAATCACTAACAATTTGTGTGCCACAAAAAATTAATAATGCAAGAGAAGTGTGAAAGCAGGTGATACATTATTTAGTATTGGCTTTATTTCTATATGTGTGTTCAAGGTATGCTGTGTCACTCAGACCTCCAGAAAACAGGAAAATGTAAATCAGAAAAATCTACAATAGGCTCAGTCCAACTCCTAGTCAGTACAGGGCTCTGGGATCTCAGTGAGCCTTAAAACTGGGAACAGAAATTGAAGTAATAGGGTGACCAAAATAAAAGCCTGGGAGCTAAATTCTGTTCCCATTCAATCAGTTGTAACCTTGAATGGGCACTGGTGGTTCCAGTGTGTGTGATGGATTTAATCACCGAGCGCACACACACTGCTCCAGAAGGGTCTTCCTGAAAAGATCCCTGTGGGTATCCCAAATGCAGCACTGCAGGCTGCCAACACCAGTGCATCACCCCTCCCGCCCACCCCTGCATCTGCTCAGCTCCACAGCAGCTCAGCTACTTCTGGAGTACAGTAATTAAATGAAAAACCAAACAAAACCCCAACAGTGCTAGGAGAGAAAACGAGGTTTAAATCCTACAGAAAATGCTGCAATTTCATAAACCAACCCATACTAGAAGTGAGGTGGATTCAGAACTCAAGTTCTTCTCAAAGTTTCTGTGACAAAGGAATATACCCGTCTTCATGGACTAAGAAGAGTGGAATGGAAGAGGCGACCAATACTGACACACAGAAAATCCACAGGGACAGACCCAGTACCTGCTAAAATCACACTCTGAACCACCCTGTCTCTCTTCTCCAAGGGCAAGAAATAAGTATTTAGGGTCTGGCTTTCCCAGGCTATAATGTAACAGGATCGTGCTTTGAAATAACAGGCTGAAACAGCAATTTCTTAGACAACCTAGGCTCAAGAGCTTGGTTTGTACAGACCAGACCCAGACCCAATAAATCCTTCTGTGCAACTTCTTCCAAAAATTCATAAGTCCGTGGAAAACACTGATTTTAATTGACCATAGTGCAAAACAGGGCAGTTTTCTCTCCCCAAGAAGAGAGCGAACTCCACAGGTCCTCTGTACCACTGCATTTTGGGGACGTCTCCTTCAAACACTGATGCTTCCTCTCTCACTCCAAACCCTCCTAAGCTGCTTTTGCTTCAACAGCGAGGAGAAGGGGATTAGCTGTCATCTGGAGGAATGGACGTACCCAGGGTTTTGTGTAGCTGCAGAAGCAGGAGACAGCAAAGCTGGATTAAAAAAATCTTGGCAATTTTTATTTTAGCTTCTTTTAGACTGAGAGATATAAATAAAAAGTAGCATCTCAACAAAAGAGAGCTGCTAAGACTGCTACTTGACTGCATAGTGTGAATTGGCTTCTGAGAAAATCTGTTCTAAGACAGTTACACTATTACAATAAGTATCACAATTAATGAGGCCAAGTCACCTAGAAGAACCTGACAGGCAGCTATCGAATGACAGATCCCTGCTTTCTAAAACCATTTGTATGCATTTATTGGGTAAAGTGCAAAGGCAGTGTGTGCATGCATGCGTACAGCCAGCTGTGTACGTTTGTGAATGTTTTAATGTGCACCTGTGTAGGTGGGGTCAGTGAGAAATAGGAATGATTTGTGGTATTACGTTAATCCTCCTGTCCCAGGACAGCATGAGCTCTGCACACCATTCCTGCCAGGTATTTGTTTAACCTGCTGACTTCACTCCCTCACTCCTCCTTTTTCCAGGGCTTTTATCGCCTCTTCCACAACAGTCTGCTTTATGTTTCACTTCCATCTTCCTTGTTGCAGACTGTGCCTGTGATTTCTTACCCGCAGCAGATGTGAAGAAGGCATCATTCCCCTTCTTGCACCCGCCTTTTGTGTGTTAAGGCTATTATCACTTAGTTTTCTCTTCTCTAAGCTACACAACCCAATTATTTTCTCTTCTCTGTTGGCCACAGTTTTCCAGGCCTCTTGATCATTTTATCAGTCTCCTCTGCAGTTTCCTCAGTTAATTGGTCTCCATTACTCTTGAAGTGCAGTGCCCCAAACTGGACACAATACCCAGCTGGAGTTTCCCAGTGCAGAGTAGAAGGCTGACTCCACACATCTTGCAAGCTGCACTCCGGTTCAGACTGCTAGTAGAAGTCTTCAGAGAGTAGCAGCTGTGTTTGGCCTGTATTAGTACCTCCCGACCAGCTGCAAACCCAGCTTCAGGTGAATTTGAATAATCCAGAAATTGCACCAGATCAGAATTTCTGATAAGATTTTGAAGAGACTTCACATAACCTGCACGGCACTGGACACTGTCAAACACATCTTAGAGAACTTCTTTTCCCCCAAAGTCTAAATCTGGTGTTCCAAACACAGTATCTCTGGGGTGAGATGTGAATTTTGGAATTCCTCCACTTCTGGAGTATCATTCTATTGTGGTAGCTCACCCAACCTCTACATATGCTGAGACAACCACTTTCCTTCTCCAGGAAAAAAAACCACAAATCTGGATAGAAGCATCTAAGAGACCTGGCCCATGGGACGACTGTTGGGTCACACTGCACCAAGTAATTAGAGGAAAAACAAAGACGTGAGCTTGCCTAAGGTCACAAAACAGACAAATGGCACTGCAGCCCAGGTCTCTGTGTCACAAACACAGGTGGTTTACAATCTGAAAAAGATTAGGAGCTGTTTCAGTGACTTCAAACTCAGCCACCACAACGTAGAATTGTTTCCAAAGGAAATGCCCTTAAGGTGTTCTGATCATTCCAGAGCAGTAGTAGAAAGGCTATGGGAGTGGATGAGCGGAGTTAATGAAAAGGGTTTTCCCACATTCACTCCTCTCTGACCCCTAGCTGATGAAAATAGAGGACATTTAAACACTGAAACTCACAGCCCCACTTTGTTCAAACAATTACTCTGCTTAGCATTCAAGCCATGGCTAAGGGATAGTGTTTATTCTGTTCTAGAGTTTAATTGAATCCCCAGAAGGCTGTCCCTAGGCAAACTCATTTGAGAGCAAGACTCTAAAAATAGTAAGTGTTGGGACACATTTGGGACAAGCGTTAAGAGAAGGTGACTTTTCAGAGCTATAAACCCTTCCCTCACACCCATCCCAAGCAGAAAGTTCTGCCAACTCTCCATGAGCTCCTGTAAAGCCAGGACTCCCTGCTTGCCTCTATTCACCCTTTCAGCAGAGAAGCACAGACTGATTTTGACCCAGCTTCCATTAGTTTCACATTGTTAATACTACCAGACTTGGGAGAATCAGTTCTGATTTTTATCACCGGAATAGCAGAATTCAGTCTCCCACAGTGCCACTCATTATCATGATTATTCCATCTGGGTTAACATGGCCAGTAAGCACTGTCCAGCTGGAGCTATTGTTCTCTGGAGGAGATGGAAACCCCAGACCAGCCGTGATTCACCAAAAGCCCCTGGTAGTTTATTCCCAAGTTAGTTTCCAGTAGAAGATTCCTGGTCAAATCCTAAACGGGGTCAATGAATGTGGTCTGCACAGAGACCTGCTAGCACAGGTTGAAATTTGTTCAGGCCCCTGTGTGAACACTCTCATTCAAGACTGAAGCAATTCATCCAACCCACACCTCATTATTCAAGTCTGAAAATATGCATATCCATATTTTTCAATATATAGAAGACAAATTGTGCTTTCACTTATTTGGCTGACCTGCCATGATGGCCCTGAAGGTCATCCTGCAGAAGGGAGCCCCAAACCAGCAGTGATTTCAGCTGGGAATTTTGACTGAATCGGGATTGTCTGCTACATTAACCCCCCAGGACCCCAACCCCCATCAGACACATCAGGAGCTCCAGACCCCACCACGTCAGAGAGCTCAGTCAAGGTATTTCAGTCTCTTCCTGCAATGATCCCACAGAGTTAATTCCAGCCACGTCCTGGACCTGGCAATGGCTGCCTGGGCTTTTTCTTGCCAAGTGCCAGTCATTGCTGTTGTAACTAACTAGCTAATGGCCTGGCAGGATGCCGTGAGCAGATCTGGGGTTAATGAAGACTTCCATCAAACACCCTTTGCATGGTGAAGGTGACAGGGAGATTTAACACACTGTATTTGTTTGGAAGGGGCTGGTGATAATTAAAAATTAAATGGACTTTCTCCATTATGCATTCATTATTGACAGTTCTATATTAACTGGGGATTTCAATTAATATTCTTCTTCACTAGTCCAACTTTTCTTGCAGCGAAACTTATCACCAGAGCTAATTGCTAACACCCCTTTTATCCTCCATCTCCGTCTACTTCTAATCTGCAGCAGGAATCCAGGCATTTCAGGAGACGCTCTTACTTAGAAATACTTTGCAGAAAAGCAGCAGAATGCTTCAAAGAAAAAGTTCTTGCCTCCGTCCCAGTCCAGCTTTCCATTCCCTAACAGAACAGAACAAACAGAAATCTCAAGATTTTTCTTTTCCTCTGCAGCCACTGGCCAAAATGCTGACATGACTCTTTCATGGAACCTCATGCACATGCACACTCAGTTCAACTCATTCTTTTGTTTGATACCTTAACACCGCTTTCAAGCTTTAGGGATGGAGTTACTCTTGCTGTTAACATTATTTATAGCAGCAGCCTTAACCTCAATCAGATGAAGCACCTGTTGACCCTGGTGTATTTCACAAATGCTGACTAGGTTGCTTATTCAAGAAAAAAACCCACTAAAATATTTAGGGAAAACTTGAAAATAAGCATTTTCTATTTTTTACTACATTTTTACCCAGATATTGCCTTCATGTTTACTTTAGGAAATTCTGAGACGGAAAAACACACAGTACTGAAGGAAATGTTTCAATCTGCACTGTTCAGAACAAGGTTCATCCCACTGAGCCCCCTCTCGCTGAACTCTGCCCTCAAAAAGGGAAGAACAAGAATAGGGTAAACAGATCTTATGCCTTCCCTACTAATCTCTTAGCTACCAGACTTTTTCAGCTGAGAGTATTTTCTCAATTTCTCTAATTTTTCCCAATTTCTAAATAGCTGCTATGGTATTGTGCATTTATGAGCCCTAAGTGGGGCTCTCCAGGTAGCCATTCAAAAAGATAAATAAAAGCCACTGCTGAATGCTGTTCACAGATTTCAGTAAATGTTCACAACCCTCTTACTAAAGAGGACATTTCTGACACAAGGGGAACCCAAGCACCCACCTGAACGTTTGCATCATGACTTCCCCTAAGAGGAAGCAAACCATAAGTCACCTCAGTCACCCCCCAAACTGGAAACAGCAGTGTGCAATGGCACTGTCCTGGGATAGCTGGGCTGTGGTTTGCAGTGAAGATCACCCCAAACGAAACCACCAGCATTGGGGAGACTCAGTGAAGGCCCCAGGCTATGTGAAGCTACAGCTCTGGAGGGCAACATGCCCTCTTTGTTTTCCACGGCAGCAACTGGCAACTCTCCAAAACCTGCAAGCCGGCACTGTTCAGGTCTATTCTTCTCTCCATGCATGTGTAACTCCCACTAAATTATTACAATAATAATACAAAACATTTGTAAAGTGTCCTTCACAAAATGGTCCCAAGGAGATTTCTTATTCAGGCATAATTAAACAAGCAGTGAACACAACCCTTTCCATTCACAATTAACAGCAAAAGCAGATGGGGCTGTTCCTGGTATCAATCTGTATCAGACTGCACATGGCCTCGGGTCAGTGATGTGGGGAAGCTCTGCTGAGAAAGGAAAAGCAGAACTGGGGGTGCTGGGGAAGCGTTTATGCAGTGCCTTTTCTCCTGAAAAAAAAGGCTTTGGGGTCAGTCCTGCATCTGAGAAACAGCACCCAAAATGGAGAAACACGGAGGACAGAGGTCCTGAGAGACAGCAAGGGGAGAGGACTGAAAGAGAGCAGAGAAGGGATGGAGGACCATTACCAAAAATACATGGTTTTTTCTAAAGCAAAAGCTAGCCTTGCTCTGTGGTCACTATGGTGTGAGCACAGACAGACCTAAATCAGCTTTAATCTACCTGTAGATTACCTTTAATCTAGCTTTAATTCACAAGACAGCAGCAAGGAACCTGCTTCATCACGGATTTCCCATCGTTACTGCTCCCAGCTCATCCCAGGGCCTCAGACGGCTCAGAGAGGCCACACAGCTATTCGTACCCTGAATAAAAGCGAGCTGCAGACACATGCTGCAGCCAAACCTCTGACTGCACACAGAGGTACATCTCGTCTGTTTGCTCAGGACATGGCACACAGGGGCCCTGATTTTGGCCTGCTTTCCAGGGCAAAATAGAGGCATTCACAGGCAGTATCTTGTCCCCAAAATGGCAGAGGCAGTGGGACAGGTTCCAGAACACTGAGAGGGCTCAGAAACATACACAGAAACAGAGTGAGAGTCACAGGCCTGAGGTTTTCAGAGGTTTTTAATTCTTCCAGAGAGTGGGAGTGTTGGTTTCTGTTGCTGTTGACACAAGGAGTGGGAAGAAAGGCTATTTACACCTTTTACTTAAGGTCATATGTGACTTCAGTCTCCAGCACTGACGTCTCAGCGCTCACATCTCTGCCCACAGAAGGTGACTCAGGGAGTGAACTCAAATATCTTGCTCAGTTTAAACAAACCAAGTGAGTTGGATTGCCATGGGATCCCAAATATCCCTGCAGAGCAGCCAGTAATGCAGATGTTTGAGGAGCAAGGACTAGAGGAGAGGCAGGGGGCAGGATCTCATTCACCTGCAGAATTCAAGGCTGAAAGGAACAGAGGCCGCGCCACATCAAGCTANTCATTCACCTGCAGAATTCAAGGCCCCGCCACACCAAGCTGTGGACAATATGACAGACCAGCTGCCTAGCAGGGACTGCATTTTTGCACTGAACACAGAGATCTTCGGATTTACCCCAACAAAAAGCCTCTGTGTGGAATGACGATGGTGCAAACAAAGCCTTACGGCCACAGACTCTAGCAAAAAACAAGAGTATTGCCCATGCAAGGTTACTGGCTCTGCTCAGAGCCCCCACCCCACACAATGAGTAGCTATGTTACACACCAACTCACCCTGACCACCTACCACCACACAGCACATACCCTCCTCTGTGCATTAGGTGTACCTCCTCACAGAGAGGTTCTTCCAGAGATGACAGATCCTACCAGACCTTTACTCAGGGTCATTTCAGAAAAGACTATCTGATTTATTTCTCTTGCACTGAAGCAGGACCTGCAGGGATCAAAGAACAGCTGAGGTTGGAAGGAAGCTCTGGAGATGGTCTAGTCCAACCTCCCTGCTCAGAGCAGGATCAGACAGCAGGTTGCTCAGGGTCCTGTCCTGTCAGCTTTTGAAAACCTAAAAGGATGCCTGCATGTACACCCACACTACCTCCACAACCAACCCGGGCAGCCTGTTCCAGTGCTTGCCTATCCTCATAGTAAATAAAGTTCTTCTTATGTTTAAACAAAATGTCCTGTATTTCAATTACTGCACCCCAGAGGAGAGTCTGGCTCCTTCTTCTTTACTCCTGCCCATCAAATACCAGAACCAAGCCCAGCACAACAGCTACAGCACTGTGCCTGTTTGTTGAGACCACCACCACATAACGGGCAGCAGGACTACCCCTGCATGTTCCTATTGCAGAGAGAGGAACTGAAGCACTGAGAAACTAAGTGACACTACCAGGGTCAAACAGATCACTGGTGGCAAGGGCCAGAGTTCACACCCCGAAGCCAGGTCACAGCCCTCACCCCTCCATCAGCCTCCTACACTCGCTGCAGGCGCTGCAAAAGCCCTGACCACCTCCCTGGCTACACAGACTGCAAGATTCCTTTTGTTTTCAGGAATGAGGCGCTACGGACGCTATTCTGTCGCCCTTTCTCCATGTAAGAAACCAGTGACACGCACGCATGGGGGAGAACCAGTGATCTGCTGGCGATGCATTTAGTGATGTCTTTGCTTCCAAACAACTCCACAACTGCAGCGGTTTCCAATAAATTAGAAAAACCTTCAAAAAGGCGGTCCCAACAGAGCCACTGAGGATTTACAATTTCTCTCTTTTCCTTTTACACATCAAGCCTCCACTGCCCTCTTCGCACATTCCTACCTGTCCCCCCTGCCCAGCGGGGCCCTAGGGGTGGGTGCCCACCCAAGGGAGGCCATGCCCTGAGTTTCCACGGCTGTTGGGAACCATCTAGTGGCCCCCAGCCAGATTGCAGCAGCGTCCCTCCTCCTGCAGAGCACTCAGCAGAAACACCTACCCAGGTCAGACAGTAACTGCACACCGACGGTGTATTTCCCCATTAGATTGACACGAAAATTGCAGACCATGGTGTCTGTTCCTGCAAAAGGGCTACTCTCCAAAGAAAGCTTTCTGCTACTTTCACTGCAATTAACATCCTCTGTCCCCATTCTTCCCCTGCCGCCTTGCACAGAAGCATCTTTGCTTTGCACAGAAGCATCTTTGCTTTGCACAGAAGCATCTTTGCTTTGCTCAGCCACCCCGAGGCAACAATCAGTTGCAACTTCACTGCAAGAGCAGCAAGGCAGCTCCTCTGGGTGAAAAGATGATAGGAGCATGGTCCTGGAGACACCAGCAGCTGTCAGCCACGCTTACAGCCATTCTATCCTGCCACCACCCAGCTCACCATCTCGGTAGGTTTTCCTGCTGTGCCCGATAATTTGTCTCAGGCCCCATGCAGACATCATGTCGCCTCCGGGAGAGCAAACCGCGGTGAGCAGGGTCCTCACGTCCAGCTGAGGAAATGACCTTCCCACGGTGATACAGTTATTCATGGGAAAAAATAAAACAAACTGTCCTTCGCACGGTAAGGGAGCGGCCAGGTTAACGAGGTGCCACTGTCAGAACAGCCTCAGCTGAACGAACTTTCAGTTAATCTAATTTATTGCCACTTAGCACCAAATTCTAACGACCGGTCCGCGTGGCGCAGAAGAGCACATCCACCATCAAACACTTACGGGAGCACCCTGCCGCAGGCTCAGCCCCACTCGAGCTCTCCCCGGGCCACGGGGTCTCACACCCGGCCAGCCCCGGCCCTTCCCGGGACCGACAGCCGAGCAGAGACCGGCCCGGGCCCGGCGCGCGTTTCTTTCCGCGGCTCCGCACACCTTACCGTGTTCCCTCCGCAGCCCCGCGCCCCTCGGGGGTGTCCCTCGCTCCGGCGGGTGTTCTGCAGGCGGTGAGCCCTCGGGGAGGGCCGTCCCCCGGTGCGGGTCCGTGCCCCAGCGTGGTTCACCCCCAGGCTGCGGTGGGGGGTCCCCCAGGGGTGTCCCTGTCCCGGCGCGGCGCGGCCCCGGCCGCCCCCTCAGCGCCGGCTCTCCGCGCGTCCCCCTCGCGACCCCCGGCTCTGCCCGTGTCCGCCTCCGCTCAGGGGCGGCCGGAACCGGTTCTGAGCGGCCCGGGGGGTCGGGCACCTCCTCACACCGAGCTGCCGGGCTCAGGTCCTGCAGGTCGCGGGCTGCCGCCGGGTTGAGGCGCTGGCGGGCTCCCCTGGGCCGCGGTCAGCAGAGGGGCTCCCCGGGGGGACGTACCGCCGCCGTTTCACACACACAAGCTGCAGGAAGCAGGGTGCCGCTCCTGAAGGCCTCTGGGCTTTTATTTTTAATTTTTCTGCTGTTGATTCTGGTACTAATGATCACCAGAAGGACTGGAAGGGTGAGCATCTTCCTGACGGAGCCAGTTCGCAGGAGGAGGCCAAAGGGGTGCAGTCTGGACAAGGTGGTTTGAGGCCTAAGGGATGCGTGCGCTCATAATCCAGATCCAAAGCGCTGCAGATTGCTTGGGGGACAGAAGGTCTGTCGGTGGAAAACCTAAAATCTAAAGACATTAAAAGCACTTGGATGGTTTGGGTACCTCGTGCGTGGGACCCAAATTGCAGAAAATACTGTGGCATTTGCCCCCAGAAAATGGTGCTGCCTTCGAAGTCGTGTCAAAATGTCGTTATCGTGGAAGGAAGGGATAATCCGGTGGGATCTCAGGAGTTTATCTGCTCCCACCCCCGGCTCACGGCATTCTGTTGGGAGTCTCTTGCTCAGGGCTTTGGTTGGGTCTGGAAATTGTCTCCATTCACATATTTTCCGATAAAGATATTCACAACTGAAATTAACTTTTGGAAAACAAAAAATGTAGGTGGATCTGAAATTAGTGTTCTGCCTCCATACTAAATTTCCTGGAACTTTTCAGAGGAGTGTTAGTTCCCCTGTTTTGGAGAGGAAAAAGAACTTTTCATGGGTCAGAAAATCTATTTTCTGGCCAGTCCCATTTCTGGCAGAGGCTGGTCACCACGTAGGAGTGAACAAACACCAGCGAAAAATTTTGGGGTGGTTTATACTGAGTTACCCAGTAAAGCACTTCCCCTAGTTTGGTGTAATTTGCCCCAAAGATCAGTACTACCCACAAACAACTGAGCCTTGCCGCTTGCACAGTGCTGCAGCAAGCATTGGATCTGCCCTGGGAAGCTCCCAGGCTCTGCTGCCACCCAGGGCTCTGCAGAGCTCCTAGCATTCTCCATCCTCTGGGAAACTGTAAGACACAAAGAAAAAAAAATGCTGCCCATTTCAGTTTCCTTTAATTGTTTTCTTTTAGCTGAGATGACTTATGGCAATTCATTTCCCCAGCAGTGTGTGTCCCAGACTGCAGTATGAATATTCCGGACGAGTAATGAGCCGATCAGGTGTGCTGCTCCGTGGGCAGGCAGTCTGGGGAGGCTACCCAGCTGCTCTCTGCTTGGGTATCACCATACAAGCACAGGAACGTGTGCCCTTCTTGCTCCCTGAGCATCTCTGTGAACACACATGGCTCAGGTCTACTCTGTCCTGTCCTGTGGATGAGCAGCCAAAGCCAGATTCTGGATCAGAACAGCCAGATTCTAATCTCATGTGCTATGCTATTATTATAATTGTCATTACATGGTAGTATATGAAAGCCCAGCCATGATCAAAGCTGTTTTGTGCTGGATACTATCTACATTTATACACTGTGATATAATAATCTGCACCTTGAAGACTTCAAAAGACAATGAGATCCAGTGTCATACCTTGAAAAGGGTGTTACTCCATGAAAGACACCTTTGAGAAATGTGGCTTAAAAAGAAAAAATTAAGAGGAAGTAACATTGCAGTCTGTGGGAGGAAAAATGACTGCTCTTCAGTGATCTTTTGAGTTCTTTGTTTTGTGAATCTCTGACCATTTTCATTTATTCACAGGTCCCTGACCAGCGGATCTAAGCTTGCTGCCAGTAGGATGAACCCCGTCAGAGTCAGCGGTGGAGCCCTGGGCCTGTGGAGCTCAGCCTGGAGAGCAGCAGCTGAAAGGCCAGTGAGCATGGAAAATTGCTGCTTGCAGTTTCTGTTCCGTCATTGCTTGTTACCTCTGTTGGGTGCTAAGATGTCTGCACTGAGAAGGACACTTGCATAAATATATAGAGAAGGGTCTACGGGTCTACACACTGGGGACCCTGAGGGTTGCAGCAGGCAAATCGATATGAAATTGGATAAAGAATAGCACAAGGGGAGACCTGGAAAATCTGCAGGACAGTCTCAGTGGCTTTGTAAAGGGAATTGTAGCCCCAGTTCAGAGAGATGAACTGTCATCTAGGGAAGAGGCATCAATTTGCTGTGGTCTGCATGGAGCACTAGAAGGTTCGTGGCAGGGTGCCCTGTAAAATGCTTTTAGAAAAACTCGGCAGCCATGGGGTAAGACATGACATCACTGCATAGGTAACTGGCTTAAAGATAGGCAACAGAGAGTAGAACAAAGGGCTTAGTTCCTGCAAAAGATATACCCCCACACTAGTTTGTTGCTTCTGTGGTGTTCAGAAATCACTCTGAGCCAGGAGATCTTGGTGTTTCAGACTGATCAGGACTGTGTAACATCGGACTCTACAGAAACCAGTAATTGTGTCCCAGATGGTGCCAGCCAAAGCCTGTCAAAGCAAGAACTTCCCAGAGCCTAAGTAACTTTTTTGAACTAGAGTCACTTCTTTGTGTGTTGAGTCACACTGCCTTTCTGTGACTCTGGAAAGTGCAGCAATGCAGAGAAGGAAAAGACAAACACAGATTTGTACCTGACTGTGTGGACATTCCCAAATTGTTAAAAGCAGTTCCTCTGAAATAAAGTTCTGGATGAAACCATCAAACATAATAGATTAAATTTGCAGAACCAATATAATGGGAAGAAGTTGCATCTGTCCTCTTTTCAGAGACCTGAGATTCTCAATATTGAATTAACACTTCGGAGGAATAAACATGGAAAACTGGCAGCATTCATCTTAGCAGCTTCTCACTAACCATGTACCAAATCCGATTTATAGAGGGTGTGGCCAGGAAAAAAGAGGTAGCGCAAAAGGCAATGCACAGCAGTAACATGGGGCGTGGGATAAATCATCTGACCCAGACAATGTCAAAGAAATGTTCTGTGAAAAGAATATTCTTAACAGCCCAGATAAGAAAAGAACTTTTTTTCTTTGAATATAACTTTGGAGGAATTCTTTGCAGCTAGTACAAAAGCAACTCTGCCTTCAACTGCAAAGCAGCCTGGAGGTCTTGCACACTGTATTTATAGCTTCTAACCCCATGGCTAGTACTTGTCCTGCAAGGTATCTGTCTTAAAAACTAATGGAAGAGTTTGGAAGGAGCTTTAAGTTGGGTTCTCAACTAGTTCAAAATGTTCTACATTTCTTCTCAAATCTGAAAGATCAAAAGCATGTGACCCCATTAGACTTAAACACGAAATGACCCAAACTCTTCCCCCCACATTCAAACTGACCTAAAGCTCAGTTCTTCTGGAGGACTGCAGACATTCAGATCATCTTTTCCTGTTCATGTTACTTCTGCCTCCAAAGAGCAGCATTGAAGCACAAGCCTGGAAATCACGATGCCTCCATTTACCTTTCTATTGCTGGCAAAGACCAACTGCAGCCACCTGCCAGTCCCCAAGGCAAAGGGAGGAAGGGTTGTCTTCTGAGACTGCCCAGTGAAGATCCCCCTTTCTCAGCTGGAGAAATGTCTCTAAAAGTTGCAAGGAGGCCCCACTCTTCCCCACCCTTCAGCCATGAGCNGGAAATCACGATGCCTCCATTTACCTTTCTATTGCTGGCAAAGACCAACTGCAGCCACCTGCCAGTCCCCAAGGCAAAGGGAGGAACAGTTGTTTTCTCCTGGGACTGCCCAGTGAAGATCCCCCTTTCTCAGCTGGAGAAATGTCTCTAAAAGTTGCAAGGAGGCCCCACTCTTCCCCACCCTTCAGCCATGAGCAGATAGGGAGGTCATGCCCTCGGGCAGGAGATGCAGAGGGCTGTGTTAGCAAGCTCTGTGGATAGGGCCATGGATTAAGGATCTTTCTATAAAGAGGACCCTCTTCTCCCTTTCCTTCTGCATCCAACACCAAGATGTAGAAGAGCAGCTAAGTGATGTGGCAGTGCTTCTGCTGGCCGTGGTGCAAAAGATGCTGTCTCCTGGGAGGGTCAGGTCTGTCAATTGCTGTTATTCCAACTCCTCCAAATCCCCCGAGCTCAGATTGTTGAGAAATTCAGGCACAAAGTCAGTTCAATGAATACAAATTAGCCACCCCCCATGATGGCATGGACACATCAGGTCCTGGGCTAAATTCCTTAACTCTCTCTTAGTGGTAATTAAATCAAATTCCCCGTTGCATACTTGAAGTGGTGATGAGCCTGGGGTGACAGTAGCATGCAGCATTCAGAATTCACAAGACAAGGGAGAGGAAAAACAGTGTAAGCGTAGGAAAGAGCAGAGGGGAGGGATTTCAATTGTTTGAACAGCAATGCAGCACCTGTCCCATCCTCCGGCATGTGTTTTGTCTAGCCGTAAAGTTAGTATTTTGGGACTCAACACACAGCATTGTGCCATGGTTGCTAGATGCTGATGCTAATTCAGAGCAGCTCTCTGCATGTTTGGAGCACCTTTCGTCCCTGGGCATCTGACAGTACTTAGCTAGCTCCATCCACTTGCGTGGATCGCCTTGTCAATCACTGCTGCACTAATAACAGCACCCAGCATCTCCAACATGCTGCCTTCCTCCCATCCAGCTACAATTCACTCGACGGGGGTTTGTTCAAATGCCATGCAGCGAAGAATGGGCATGGAGGAGAAAGTCACAGATGAATAAGCTGGGGGGGGGAAATATTTCCATCAACATGGTCATCTTATTAAGAAAATAAGTTTCAAATATTTCTTCCTTGTTTCAATTAGAAAGAAAAAAAAAGTAAGTTTTGCTGTAAAACTTGGAGAGCAGTTTTTGAATAAAAAAAGACAACAATCAGTCTTGAGAATGCTTCTGCAATGTCCCAGAAGAGCTGCAGTTGATGTGCCTTCTGGCCCATCAATCCTACACAGCCAGGAAGCCCAGTCTCCCAGGAAGCACCCTAGTTAGCAGCAAGTGTTCACCCCTTTCCTGCTTGTTTGCAAACTGAGGTGACGTGTGTGAAAGGAACCGAAGCCCGAGCCAGCAGCAGGGGCTCTGCAGGATGCCTGGAGCTCTGAGGGGGTAGCGCACCCAAAAAGCCAAAATGTTTGCCCCTGGTTTTTGGGGGGCAAACTGGTGTATCCTAACACTTCTAGTGCTAGTCAGTGGTAGTTTACAAACATGAGCTGTCCCTGTGTTGATGATGTCTGAGGCAAGCTGGTAGTTCTGCTATAGGGAGGATTTGGAGTCCCAGGGAGGGTCGGGCTGGAAAGCTTCCAGGAAGGAAGACACAATCCTGCTGAACAGAGGTCCTGAACAAGCAAGCAAATGTTAGCAAAAAGGTCCCACAGAGCTTGTTAGACCTCTGGCTGCCACAGTGCATTTTGTTATGAGATGGATTAAAAACCTCATGCCCCAGAACATGAGCATCATATAAAAGCAGAAAGCCTTGTTTGCCCAAAGGAGAAATGGGAAGTACAACTGATACTTTGCCTCTTTGTGAACTTTTGTAAGTGTTTTTTTGGCTCGGTTTCATAAGCACTTTTTTATCCAGAGCTACAAAGCTACAAGTAGCTGATGTGTTTGTGGCCATTCCGGCTGAAGGCTGCACCTCTGATGTTAATTGAATCCTGTGATCCCTAGTGTGCCCTTGCAACACCAATAACAGAAACATCTGGCAGAGCCAGCAGAAGTGCATCAGAGCCCTGGTTCCAACAGCAATTAAAAAAAGAGGGGGGAAAAAAAGGGAAAAAGCCAATTACATGTAATTGGATTCAGTAAACTGAATTATCTCACTGTTAAAGCACTGCTTGTTTTTTAGGTATTGGGACATTCAAACTATCAAAAGCATTAATTGATTCATCTCTTTTTTCAAGTGCTTTCTCAACAGTGCCTCTATTCGAGAGCTGCAACCTTTTGTTCACATGGGGAATCTGAACTATACAGACCGTGTTTGTATCTTGGTAGCTCTATTCATTCTGTCTTTTTTGTCATGTTGGTGTTTTAACTCAAAAATGAGCTGAGACTCCTGCAAAACATAATGGCAGGTTTATTTCTTCTTTTGTGATGCCTTCACTGTTGCTGGAGGTGTAATTTAACAAGGGGGAAAGGGAGGGGAGAGTTCTGAGTCTGATTCTTAGTCATTCAGGTCTCAGATGTGGGAGCTGGGTGGATGGATAGGAAGCCAAAAGGAACCAGAAGCCTTCTCTATGTTGTGCAGCTTGGCACATGCCTGTTCTCCACAGCTCCAGGCCTGCACTAGGGCAAGCTTTTTTCTTTCCTATGTCCTCTTTTCACCAAAGGATATTCAGTGCTCGCAGACATATCCCAAAGGATTTTCGGGCCACCTAAGGGCGCAGAGCAGTGCCCTTAAGCCTGTTGTCGTCGCTAAGAAAGGGTGTCTCCATACCCAGGGATGTCAAGGAATTGTTCTATGCCGAAGTAGCACATTTGTCACTGTGCACGACTGAGGATGAGGCTCCCTACATCTTTCTTTCTGCTTTACTAAGTGGATACTGAAGGCTGGAAAAGCCAGCCATGAAAGTAAGTCAGATCCAATGAGTTATTTAGGCAAATTGAAAGCATTATGTCAATTTGATGGGCAGCATTTCAGGCCAGAATGGTACTATTGGCATTTTCTTCCGTCTGAATCAATAACTCCTAAAGGGTTACAATTTAATTTTTAAAGGGTAATTCAATCAAGAATTTGAAAACAGAGGGCATTCTTAAAATTAAACTTTAATCAGATTTATTTATTTATTTTGAATTGTACTTGTAGAAAAAGAAGAGCAAATTCTGAACTGTTCTTCACCTTGGACTTTAAGGACAATTTTTTCTTATATCCCTGGTAGGAATCTGTCCCTTTGCTTGCCTCGAGTTGCTCTTGCCTATGCCAGTTCTATTCAGACATGTTTCTATTAATGCCCTGAAGAGACAACTTGCAAAACCCCCAAAGACTTGGCTGAGTTTTTCATTGAAAACTGCCACCAGCATGAACTTATCATTCTGTATCTGAGAGTCTCCCCACAGAAGTGGGACTAGCTGACAGAGCCCATTTGTTATGTGACAGTATTCCTCCTCTTTTTTGTCTTCTATTGCCTCTTTGTCTCAAAGTTAAGAGTCAGTGCTCCAAATAAATGCAATTTTAGGGGAGACCTGAGGTGGGGAATTAACAGTACCTTTTGTTCCCTGAATTTTGTCAAATTAGATTATTTGGATTTTTGGATACAGCTGCTGATTGGAGGCAACTGAACCCCAAACTGTTCTGGTCTTATGGAAATCCTAGGCCTGATCACTTCAGCCCAGTCTTCAAAAAAATTTTAGGCTTCTTTTGGACAATGCAACCATTTGAAAACCACATAAGCAGTGCAAGATTCAGGCAAACACCTACTTGGACAGTTGAAAGTTCTAAGCAGGTCTAAATGTCCATGTTTTAATTCTTCTCCCAGCTGTGCTAGATACCTCAGTACAAAGTTTAGATTCTCAAAATCACTGCTCCACACATGCCTAGAGCCATGAAGGACCAAAATTCTTTAGGTACTGAAGTGCTCATGTGTGCCGTGTGGCACAGTGTGGTGCAGAAGCCTTGACCCCTGTGGTCCCTCCAGCATTTGGACATCACAGCACAACCCCAGAAGGACACCCGCCTTCAAGTCCTACTTCTCCTCCTTGAGTACCATGAAAGCCCAACTCCTCTGTGCAAACTGGCTCTTGGGGAGTTGTCTGGGATCTCAGCATCTTTGCTATTTTTCTGCTGGTAAAATCCTCTTAGTTCCCAAATATCAGCTGTAGGGCTTCTGGAGCATCACAGCTGCAAAGCAAGGAGGCTCACACAAACTCCCACATCCTTCTCCTGGGTATCCTTCCCACTGGGTCTGTGCCGGTCACAGGCAGTTCCAAGCAGTTCCAGCCAGCTCTGAAACACATGAAGACAACCCATTTTGTGCCAGACCTTCTGCTAGGCACAGAATTGTGGCAGCCCCTGGGGGAGAGACACAGGAGTTAAGTGAGGAGGCATGGGGGGACACAAAGGATAAGTCAGTGGAGGGCTGACAAGATGAATTACAAGACATGAGAGGAGAAAATGCAGAAAGAGAGGGGACCTGTTGTTGGGGATCCAGCTGGAGACACACTTTTGGAAGGAGGCACTCCATGTAAGGAGGAGGTACCTCTAAGGGGACTGCAGCTGATGGAGGACAGATGTCAGAGCAGCTACACCTCCACACCCATCCCTGCTGTGCCTCACCTGGCTGACAGAGGAAACTGGATTAGGCAGCATCTGAATGAGGTCTTTAAGCACTTTACTGGTGTTCGATTGCAGGATTTAGGTCCTGAAAGTAGCAGAGAGCTTTTACTGAGTATTTAATCTGCATCTGTAGGCATCTATGAGGCGAATGCCAAGACTCTGAAGACATCTTATATTATTGGTGAGCTCTTGACTTCAGCAGAACTAGATGTGTGTTAAAGCCCTCCCTGGGGGTGAGGAGCACGGTGAGCCATTAGCTATCAAATAAGAACTGCCGTCTTGACAGATGGTGCAGTCAGGACTCAGGGGATGCTGATCTCATAGGAATGCATGACATCATAGAAATGGCAAAGAGCACTTCTGTTCTGGGAAGTGAAACTTCCCAGATGAACCTGCTCAGTTCTCCAGGTCTTTCACTTCTATGACATTTTCATTAAGTGTTTCCTCTAATATTTTTCATAATTTGCTTCTCCAGCCCTAATCTTCCTGCCCTTTGAAATTAAGAACCTCTGTCCGTTCAGTGACAGTAAATCTGAAACCAAATTACTGATGATCAGAACAGCTTTCCATTTTGCAAAAGTCCCAGTAACACTGCAGAAAGCAACGGGTAATAAAATGCTGCTGTAGTACGCCCTCATCTCAGTACAGCAAGATGTATTGTTTCAAAAACAATGATGCCTTCAGATTTCATTAGAAACTCCCACGGAGAACCCTCCACTAAATAATGTGTACCTGACGCTTTTTGTCATGCAGCCACACAGCCATCAAGGACAGTTTAGGTGGAGTAGTGCAATAGGGAGACATATGACACAAAGAGACAATAATGAAGATAATTATGGAGATAACATCCCTTTGGGAGGCCATTGTACTGAATGCCTCAGAATATCTGAACTACCAGGAGGTTTTCCCATCAACAGTCTTTTCATGGAGAAGTACTGACACCCCAAAACATCAAGGTTAAAAATGCTTCTTGCTTCATTATTGTAAGACAATGGTTTTCTTTTGAACCGTTGTTTATGTGCCAGGTGGGCCATTGATGCTTTGCTTGAAATAGAGAGAACTGTGTGATTATAAAATGCAATAAAAACACCAAACACCTCTCTGACTGAAATGCCATCAGCAATAGTTTTGTTTGAGGTGACATCTAAAGCCTGAGAAACCTGCTGTAATTAACCATGGAGGCAATAAAACAAAATGACACTGCTTATTTTTTTTCAGGCATTGATGCTCCTGTGATCTAAATTAAAATTGTAGGATAAGAAACAGATGGAACAGAGTTGTTCCGCTAAACTAAGGAAAGAGAGTGGTCAAGCACTAGAGAGGATTTTGCCATGGTGATAAAAAACTAAGGAAATTGTCATCATAGCCACAGGGGTCAATAACTGCCTTGGTAAAAAATCTAAGAGAGGTACAGGCTTAGGTGGAATATAGTCTGGGACAGTGATCCAGAAGATGTTTGCCCCAGCAGCTGCAAAACCCTGACTGCAGCAGAATTATACTGGTCCTCATACTTAATCCCTGAATATTTTCTTATTTCTTCACTTGGTTGAACACTCTTCAATGGGAGTGGCTTGGTTTTCTGCATCTCCTCTTTAAATACATCCAGAATGACTGTTCCCTAGATGTTAAAAGAAAGAAAATAAATTATATATATATATATATAAAACAGGGGGAGGTTTATATATATATATATAAAAGGATGAGAGAAGGGCTGGAGAGAGATGAGTTTCTGTTTTTTCCAATCATCAAGAAATGACATTTTCAGCTATAGTTCTCTTTTTGTTTCATGTACCTGGCATTTATTATCTTTAAAAAAAAAAAAAAGTAAAAGTAGTTATGTCTTTTTTGTACTTTTCTGTTTCTTTCTGATTATCAGGGTGCGTTGTCAATTCCATGCTGCGGGCACTGTTTTGTCATAATCCTTTCAGAATAAGAAAACTAAAAAAAACCCCATGAATAACACAATATGAATTTCAATGATCTCTCCTTTTCAATTAATGGCTCAAATAAGCATTTGATTTACATTCGTAGAGACACTTGCTGCAGGCTAATTAAAAATAACGTATTGTTGGCAGATCATTTATTGAGGGAAAACAAATTGACAAAAGATAAATTAAGTTGCTAGGTAATTAGCTAAAAAAAATACACAGCTGAAATAGTAAATTAATACATACATTTATCAATATCTCAACCAGGAATGAATAACGAAGTTTGGATTTCCCTGTAAGAAACAGGTAACGAGAAGATGGGGCTGAAATAATTCTGTGCCTCACATTTGCATGCACGCTGGTGAAAGTGAGCCATGGCACTGCAAGATTTCACACACTGAGACCTTGAACTTGTCAGCCCAAGGTCTTCTCTGCTGGCCAGTACCAGCTGTTTCAGGAAAGCAGAGAAAAAAGTGCAGGAGACAGGCAGTGAGCAACCTTCTTCCTAGAAATGTACCTCCTGAATCCTAGCAGGTTTGATTCTATATTCCTGAGGAATGAGAGTCTATAGCCGTTCCACAAATTATTTTAAAAAAGGTTTTACATTCAACCAGTGGCTATTCTTAGTAGTTCCATTATATGGCTACATGCCCAGTCATTTTATTTCATGTGCATTTTCATGCTGTCCCCATCATTATAATACCTGTGTGTAATATTGGTTTATGTTAAGCTGTGTGATTAAAAATTGCCAAAAGTTTTCTTTATCTGTTTGGTAGCAATTCATTAAAATTATCAGAGGTTTGACCAGGAAATCTGTCCAAGGCAAGTCTCAGGGCTCTAAATTATGACAAATTTGGCATAGAAGACACTGGGTGGAACAATTTCACCATCTGGCATATTAATACAAAAAATAATTAATACAGGATTGCTCAGGCCTTTTGGAGGAGGAGCTGTGTGTGTCTGTAGTATCTGAGATACACGGGGCTAGACTTAACTGAAAGTTTCTGCATATTAAAAAGAGGAATAACATCAACTCCAGGCCACAGGGGAGGATTAGCAAAATATAGCTGGACACAAACTGTCCAGCAGCTCCCTACGATGTGCTGGCAACATGTTCTCTACATGGGAGTTATCCAGGTGGCTTTCCCAGCTCTGCCTCTAACCGAGAGGGAGCAATTGGTCGGGAGCAGGGAGTAGGAGTAGGAAGGGAGAAGACAATTTGGATAGCAGTGTTCAAGGGCTGTGAAAGTTCATGACTCTGACAGGTTAACAGAATTTACACATGGTGGACTTCAAGACGACAGACATCAATACACCCTGATAACTGGGGTCAGGAGCTCGTAAGACACAAGTCTAAAAGGGAAGAAAATAATCCAGAAAGTTGACAGGTCTTTTAAAGACGTTGCGTTACAGGTACAACTGTAAATTATTCCACAATGAAGGAAGGATGTCAAAGACATCAGCCTGGCTAAATAAGAAACTATTCAGTGTCCTCAGAGAAGATAAATACAGAAGGTGAAGACTACAGCAGATTGATAAAGTTGACTATAGAGCACAAACAACACAACCCATAGGCACAACAGGCCAGATCTCTGCGAGATACAACCACCAAGGTACAGAAAAGGTTGCCAAAAGTTGCCTGCAGTTAAATGCCTGAAAAAGAGGATTAGTAAAGAAAGAGTAAGTCTGCCTTTCAGAAGGAGGAAAAAACCTATTGACAGATGTTGCCAGAAGAACAGTTCCTCATGTTTTTGTTCTTGTTTTTCCCCTGCAAGTTTTCAGCAAGAAGGTCAAACAAAAGCCTGTGTCTATAGTCAGTGGGGAGAGGTATGGTCACTTCTATAGGCTAAGCCTGAGCAGGAACATAATTTTGATTGCTCTAAATCTCTCTTTCCTTTGTCCCTCAGCAGAGGATCAGATGAGCCTCTTTGGATTAATGTTCACCTGTGGGAGCTCCCACCTCAGTATCCTGTGGCCATGCTGGGTGTGATGTAGAGGAGTCAGGGCCTGTGAATCCCGGCATCCATTTCTCCTTTGTTCGTCAGATGGCCCTGGGTAGTCCTTGTGGTTAATATCTGATGAAAGAAGCCATTGGTGCTTGATGCATAAGCTGGGTTTTCATGTCTCAGAAATAAGAAAATAATATTTAGGAGCTGGATTTCCAGATCTGCTTAAGGCAGGTGTATTAGCATTGATATTTGGGTAGGAGAGTCTCCCACCTTGTCCACTGAACAGAACATGAGCTTTGAGTATCATATCAAACCTCTTCTTCACTGAGCTTCTCTTTTACACTGTTGCTTTCTTTGACGCTGTTGGCTGTTGCTTTCCTTTGGCTTTTCAAGGTACGACCATTACGGAAACAGAATAATGACTGGTACCGGGGATCCCACTTCAATTGCACGTTCACACAAAAGCCATTGCTTAGCTTTCAGCAATTGCGTATAATTTGGAAAAAAGAAAGAGGAAGAGAAAAATAATTTGTCATACTTCAGCAGGCAAATGAGAGGATCCAAATGAGAGCGGCTTCATAGCAGCGTGACAGCTAACTTGGTAACTACTCACAAAGCCGACTGGGAATGGACTTTCTCAGCAAGGTAGTGTTGTGTGCTGACCTCAGTCATTCAGATGGGAGAGCTTTATCGCTGAACTCGGTGGGAATATAAATGATGTTCGATGGAAATACTGCCAGCAGAGCCCCTCTGGGTTAGGAGATCAGCTCTGGAATAATTTGTCTGGGAATTTGAAGAGTTCCATGGGAGTACAAAACTGATTTCTGCTTCCAAACACAAATGAAAAGAAAATACAGTGAGTTGGTAAAAATGTTGCATACATGAGGTGCAAGGAGGGAGAGTGTGAGGGAAGATAGAGTTCTCTGATATTCTGTCTGGCATTAAAAAATCATGCCAGTAGGTAACTTGTCAGCAAAGCATGACTCTGTGTTGAGCCTCCCACAGCATCCATATTGCAAAGAGCTGTTTTCATGATTTTTTTGTCCCACCTGGGACAGAATGCCCCTAAAACCTGTCAACCCCATCACTGCCACCATATATAATCTGTACCAGGAGAACATGGGATTTTCTCTATCTTAGTTTCTGAGTTTTCTCATGCATTATTTCTGAAGGTGTATTTTTTGTTGTTGTTGACATTTCCTTCTGCTTTTTATCTTTGGAGGTCTTAGTTCAGATTCTGCTGTTTTTCCAAGCTGTAAGTGCTAACCAGAGTCTGGATTATTGTAAGGATCTGGACGGAGAAAAGTTGTTGAATTTTTCAAAACAAACCCTCAGTCTAACTGATTTTTGTTAACTGGAAAATACCTGATTCTGCTACAATCTTACACAATTTTCTCATCAGAGCAATTCCTCCCTCTTTAGTGGAATTGTCTCTGATTTACATCTGCACATGAGAGGAAAATTAAGCCCCAGTGTGTCTGAGGAACAGAAACTAGCTCTGTAGATGTGATGTTGCCAAAGTTGGTTTTTGTTTTTGTTTTGTTGGTTGGTTGTTTTTCTCTAGTTGTTCCTTCAGCCCCAGCCCTGTCTCTGTCTCTGTTTTTGGAAACTGGAAACAGTATGTTTGTGGCAGAAAGTTTTTGGTTTGTTGGAGGGGGAAAATTAATTTTACTGTTTCAAACTGGTTTTTCTACTAAAAAAGAAAAAGAAGTTTGGAGTAGTGAAAGCAAAGTATAATTTCTTTTCAGGACTAAAAATGTTTCAGAAAAATGTCTGTTTTGCTTGAAAATAGAATTATTATCAAAACAGGGAGATTCAATAGAGAATTAAAAATGGAGATTCAGCTGAGTCCATTTGCCCCTGATCCTAGCTGTGAAATGTTGACAGACTGTGGCTACCCTATTGCTTTGCCTCCATCTGTTACCACATTCTTCAACCTCTGCACCTGGTCTTTCCTACTGGCTATACCAGTCTGAAGGTTTAGAAACGCCAAAAATCAGGAAGCCCACTAGGTCTGGACATTGCAGCTTTGGTCTAAGTCTAATGGTGCCATATGTCACTGGGAACTGGTGTAATCTTTGTTCCCTGTCTGTGATTCATTCATTGGACTGACTCATCCTCCTAGTTAGGCTTTTTTCCCTGGTGGAAAACACACTTTGTTTTTATCCAGAGCCCTACCTTCCATTTTGTTTAGGGTCATTCTGAGCCTCTTTTTATACGGGACCAAGAACAGAGCATCTGTTTTTGCAGCTGTCCTTCTAACACAGCTGTGCAGTTGCCCTCCCTTGAGTACTGTTACAGCCGTAAGCAAATGTCACTTATCCCCACTGCTGATGCATTCAGGTCCTTTCCATTTGCTTGGTGTTTAGTCTTCTAGCTCTGCCAATATTCAGTGCAGCCTATGTCACTCAAAGCCTGTATCTGTCATCCAGAGGGACCCATTTCTGAGCCAGAGAAGAGTGAATCCAGCCATAACTTCATGAGATGTTGTCCCCCGAACAGCAGAGCACCGAGATCTTCTGCCCATGCTGGCAGGATGTGACCAGCAGGTTGCCCAAGAGAAAGGAGTCTTGAAGATAATAATATTGTTGTATTGGGATCAAGACGGGGATATGAATCAGAGGGGCCATTCCAGAGCCCCAGTGTCAGAAAAAGAAACAGATCAACTGCTGTTCTGTCTCTTAAATAGGGGACTGCATCTCAGGAATAAAGTACCCTCTGCCTAGACAACTGGACAACTTTATTCTGGACAATTTTGTGGTAAAGGGGTGACTCCAGCCCTAGTATGGGTTGCACAGCTGCATGGTCACAACCCCATCACTGAACACACCTGTGGTGCTAACGGGATGATGCAGCCCTCGTAGATCCACCCGATAAATACACAATTATGATGTGACAAAACAGAGACTGTTGATGTCTCTCAGAGCGCAGAAGAGGCTTGAGTGCAAAAAAAAGAAAGAGGAGACATTATTAAAGTGGCTAAACATATGTGGACACTCCATGTTTTATCTAGATCCTGTGCTCATGCCACCTGCTGCTGCTGGGAACACATCTGTGTAATGAAGCAAGACCAGAAATGAACACAGCAAGCCCTACAGTCTGCCTGTTGTCCTGCTCGTAGCTTGAGTGCGGCATGACTCTAAATGACACAGGTGAGCATGGCTGGAGCTGCACTCAGGTATCAAACTTGCAGGGAGCTGGCCTCAGCGATGTCTTAGTGTGGATTTCAAATGTTACACTGTGATTGGCAGTGTACCAGTGAGCGGAGAAATACAGTGACCCAACACTGGTGGAAAGATCTGCTGGCTTTGGTAATGATGATATTTCTTCCCTGCATCTGGAAAATTGTTCTCATGGACTTTTTTTTGGGAGAAAATAAACAGTGACTATGAGCAAAGCATCCAGTGTACAGTCAAGATAGCATTTCATTAGCATGATGATTAGATTTGGTCTGAAATCCTGATGAAAGCACATCTTGATAACAACTAGAAATGAAATCCCTGAAGCAGTTTTGTAATGCAAGTATTTGAGGAGACCAAGTAGCTCCCGGCAGCAGAGGCATGGCTATGATGAATTTAATAAGCAGTGGGAGCTTTGTTTATATCAGATATAGAAGGAACAGCCCAAAGCCAGGTTGCTATAGCGTATTACAGTAGTACATATTTTATTTATTATTGAGTGCTATATCAGAAAGAATTCTCTTCAGGTCCTCCCTTTGCTTCTCATTTTTAGTTTTTGTTTCTATTCAACTCTCCATGATGTTTGATACATTTTTCATCCTTTGTCTTCACTGGACTTCCCCTTTCTACCTCTTTTCCAAAAATTTCCTACGTGGGCGTGATCTCAAAAACTCAAGGTTCTCACTGAGGCTTTGATGCAAGGGTGTTTTAATGTCTTACTCAGCCTGTGAAATCCATCCCATTGTTCTCATGGACTTTCAGTGGGACTCTGATAGTGGATGTGCCTTGAACTAAATTTCTGTGAGAAACCAAGTTCATCCATCCTGCAGCCCCGTGGAGGTTTCAGAGACTGGTTACATGAGTAAGAAGAAGATAACAGGAAAGAGGATGTGTTGTTGGGAGTGTTGAGATCAGTTTCAGAAGAACTCAACTAAGGTTCAGCCATATCGCCTCAAGATTCCCAGGAAGGAAGATAAAACATTTTGGCTTTTGGGACTGATGTCTTACTAGAGTCAATTATAAAAGTCAGTAAATGTAGCTGTGGCTCTGTTAGGAAGCTCACAGAAATTGTGACTATTTCTCTTAGTTTCAAGCACTTCATTTAGGGAGCATAAGCAGCCTGATAAGTACATTTCTCAAACACAGTGCTTTCAGCCCCACCTGCTGCTCTAAGCATATTTTATCCAGAGGCTATGGAAGCCTTTTGGACCCTGGATTTGGAAAAGGTGTCTCAAACTAATGGCCAGTCTGGTCAATATTTGGCAACAAGTTGCTGAGAAGTAAGCACTCTGGAGAGCTTTATTTTACATCTGCTATGGCCAGACTTTGAGCTGTCTCCACAATTCAGCACAAAAGAAGTCTTCATTATGAAGCAACCAAAAGCTATAACCAAATCACCCAAGAATCTGTGAGAAACACACTATAAAGTCTTTGAGTTGTGGTAACATTTTCTGTGGATGGAAATCTGCAGTAAAGGTTTATTCTAAGACGATTCCCTCTACTTATGTACCAAAGAGCTACTCTTCCTAGAAACTAGTATTCATGTCAAGAAATCACTTCTCTAAATTGCAACTTGAAGTGACATTTGGCCCATTAATACATAGGGAGTTAAAGCTGACTATGATCATTCTTTTATTACATTCTCTGGCCTCTAATATCTTTTAGTACTTTCAGTACTCCACTTTGACTGCAACTGTTTTGTTCCAGGGGCCAGCAATATAACCCTGCTATTACATCTTGGCATCAACAAGAAAGGGACAGAAGATGACAGCTGCATGAAAATGTGCTTTTTGCAATAAAGAAGGAAAGCTGGCATGACACGAGTCTTCTATAAGATTAAGAGTGGGCTTGAATCCAGGTTTAATTTTGTCTAGCTACACGAGCATTATGGTTTCTGTCCCTGTTGCTAGCAGCTAGTATGACTGTATCTTGGACTGAAATAATACGCATGGAAGTTTGGAAGAGTCAAATTTGGAGCTTGGAGTTGATGGACTGTGCTACTGCACTGCTTGTGCCGAGTCCTGTACAAGCTGGCTAAACAAACAGAACCTTTGGCTTGCCTCGCACTGACCTTTCCCGAGCTTTTTCCCTGCAGATTTTTCCAAAACTCAGCTTGAGACCGTCTCTCAAAGAAGGATTGTGGACTTGTAACATGAGTAATGGGTGAGTGAATTTGGTTTTGAGTGGGCTGGATTTATACTCAAGGAACATTGTTAATTAGTCTGATCATCTGGTGACCTTCATCCAGCCCCACTGGCTTTTCTCTGTAGAAGAGCCATGCGGCTGCAAGAGCAGACACCATGCACAACACGTCTGGTTTCCATGCAAGGACACCATGGAGCCACTGGGGCAGGAGCTGCACAGGGCCCGATGGCCTTTCCTACTCCGTCGGCACAATCAGGGTACAGCAGTTACTGCAGCTGTGTGGGGAGAAGGAAAAGAGGTCTGGCACTGAGCTGTGGCAATGGAGGTCAGATCGTTGCTGTAGGTGCATCCTCTGGGATTAATTTAGGTAGGCGTAACAAGGCCAGCTCTACAGCTTGAAGCATTCAGGACTCATGACCTGAAACTTTCCCCACAGGGCAGGTGCTCCTGCCGTTGCCTAAAGAGAAAAAGAAAGAGAAAACCTGAGAGTTATTCTTCCTTTGAAAGAGATTATTTCAAATCCACCTCCAACGCGCAGAGCCTTTTATACTAAAGGCTATAAATAGCAATAATAGCCCAAAGATGTAGCAGACTCAGGTCTGATTCTCTCCTGCTCCCTGAAAAGATTAAAACTCACTGTCTCTTACTCCTGAGAAAACAGCCTGACCTCCATAGAGATGTGGTGGACATGGAGGAGCTCTGTCTCTCTTTAATTCTGCATTTAGGCATCAACACTTCATCTACGTCGGTCCTAGCTTAGTTGCTTAAGTCTTCTTTTTGACACAACACTTGTCCTGCCTCCTTTTTGCTTGAAGACCTGCCACGGTCCATTAAAGAGTCCTTCAGTTTGTATCTCTTCAGCCAAGGCCTTGCTCCACCCCAAGTTTACATCTCATTTCCTCCTTTGATGTGTCAACACAACCATTAGGAAATGAAGGTCATTTGTCTAGCACAGCCTTGTTTGCAACAGCAGTTGGGTATAAGTGCAAAACCTCTGGAAGAGTGGGGGAGAAATGGCTGTGGAAGAAAATGAGCTTCAAAAGCTCTGAGCAGTTTATGTGAGAAAGCCTTGTTTCCATTAGTAAAATCTAGATTTGTTGTGACAGTGTAAGTCTTAGCTGTGATATGCACAATATTTCCTTGGGATATCTGGCAGCTGTATCACTGTTTAATGTATCTATTAAATACTACATCAAGACGTAAGAGGACCAATAAAACTTGTTTATTTACCTTTGAAACCTTTGACAGAGGAAAGCATATCACTCTCTAGATATATTTCCCCATTCAAATCTACTAGATATTTGAAATGGCAGCAATAAAAGAAAAAATATAGATTTTCTTTCCAGGTCTGCATTTATTGTGGACAAAACAAAGACTATCAAAATGTGATTATTTATTTATTTATTGCTGCTCTCTTTTGAATGGACCAAAAGCGAAAATCGAAGTGTTACCCTGATGTGCTTGGACAATTGCATAAAATATCCAAGAGGGACAAATAATCACTGTCTTCACAGAGGTCTTCTCTGTAATAAATCTTCAGAAAATACTCAGCATTTTGTTTTTATTGGCATTTATGGTCATATTTATTGTCCCTCTGCTGGGACAACTACGGGTTTTCTTGGCTGGCATGTGCATGTACACACACATACCTTCCAGCATCTCTCAACTATCAATTCACAAAAATTGCTTTCAATTCTGAAACTATAACATTTCAAACAAGAGTGGGTGAAATAAAACAGAACATTAAAACAGCCTTGTGGGTTCAGACAAGTGCACAGCAACCAGGAAAGCCAAGAATAAAAATCTTTTTGCTTTCCTACTTGACGAAGGTTACAGTCTCCTGGTGACTTGTTTTCTTAACTTTAATATCTTTTGATATTTTTCCAGTCCTGTTATAGCCATAGCTTTAGACACATGAAGTAGCTTGTGTATCAGCAGGAGCAAAGGGCAGCTTGACCTTGTCTCATGTCACTTTTCCATTTGCTCGGCTGCAGACAGCACACTGTGTTAAATCGCTGAAGTTTATAACAAGATGAATCAAGGTGGAAGCAGGGAAAAGGGGGAGAGATGAAAAGCAAGCATGTGCTTTTTGTGATTCCCTTGAATCTCTCCAAATAAATGAAGAAACGCATGAACACGGGAATATTTTGTCAATGTTTTCCACAGCAAACGTAAAAGAGATTGTGATCTTCCCCGGACAATGCCGCTAATACAGTGACTGGATGAACTGGGCTTACTTCTGATCTGAAGCACTGAAGAAACAGGTTATATTAAGTCCTGAAATATAGTTTCTTATTTATTTTCTGTCCTCCTCTTGTTTGTTTGTGTAATTTTACAGGATGATTGCTGAAGGAAATCTCACAGTGCAGGCTCAAGCAGAGCCAAGGAAGGAGAGAGACAGGGCAATGGGAAGATTCTCCATGTGCAGACCTCTTGTAAGTAATAACCTTCCCAGTGTGTGTCTCCAAGTAATTAGACAGGCATTAATTACCCATTCGGGGTTTGTACGTGCGAAACATGTACACATGCTCATGTAAATGAGCACACGATAAACTGAACCAACCGTGTATGTGGTAATTTTGTAAAAGGGGAGCGGAAGGACATTTAGGTGTGATTCATAAGAGAGGAAAATATTGTTTCCATATTTTTTCCTGTGATGATCAGTGTATAGCTCACAGTGTATCTATTTGAGTATATATACATTATACAACCTTACCAATCGTGTCATTGCATAATCAATACCTGGGAATCATTTAGCAAAGTGTTTTGATAGTTTCCATTTTGGAAGTCAATTTTATAATCAGAATGGCAATGAAGACAAAGTCAGTTTTATAGTAACACTGAATGGAGACCAAGGTAAACATTCTAAATCTATATTATAAAGTCTTACAGATAATAAGTGCAGAATAGCCACGATAATGAGCCAGTCTAACCTTTTGGACAAGATAATCAGAGAAATTCCCTGAACGAACATTCATTGTTCATCTAAAAATTTTTCAGTGATGAAGAATCTCCCACCAACCTGTGTGAGTTGTTCCAGCAGTTAATTAGTGTCGCTGCTGAAGTGGTCCAGACTATTTCTAATCTCATTGGATCTATCGTACCTCCGTCTGCTAGACTAAAAGCCCCAGGGCCAGAAGGCTGACTTTTTTGTGACTAGCCAGCCTAGGAGCTCCCTGTGCTGTGCTAACATCCGCACCACTTTATACTGGCTTCTGTATCAGATGCAGTTCACATATGACTGTTTAGGAACCCCTTGCACTAAGGACCTCCTATAAAAATACCCCGTCCAAAGGGCTCAGCCTTTGCACCATGAAACCTCTTCTGTGGACAAGTTGTATGACTTTGGAATGGGCTCCAAATTTAGACCTGTGCTTGGGAAATGGTGTCCAGCTTTCTTTTGGGCCACTTCACTGTCTGGATCTTGAAATTCTTCTCTGTTCTGCAGGATGTAAAATCCATAACCAAATTCTGTTTAATTTTAATATCCTTTCTAACCAGAAAGGATAAGGGAAATCTAAAAGTCTCTTTACTCAGTGAAATACGGGATTTGGATGTAAAAGCTACAAAACACTTGCAGTTTATTTTATTTTTAATGGGTATTGCATTTCAGATACTTCTTTGATATTTGCTCACCATGAAGCACACCAATAGACAAAACAGCAGTCAAGACTGAAACAGGACTGAACGTGCTTCGGGTGCAACTCAGCCAGGCACGCTCAGCTATATGGACTTAATTATGTCTAATACATTGCGTGCTGGGAGAATAAAAGCCTTGTGCAGACAGTATTTTTTTGTGTCAGCTTTACAAATGGTGAATCAAATTGACAAGTTCAACAAGTCGCTTTCCTTTTTCTTATTCATACATTGATGCCCCTTTCAATAGGAATTTTCTGAAGGGGCTGCAGTTTTACCATTTGCAGGAACAATAACTTATCACTGCAGAGATGGTTATAACTCAGGACAGGATGCTGATGCTTTCCCTTCCCAAATTAAGGTATCTTGTTCCTCACAGAGAGTGTCATCTGAGGCTTCTGCCATGGGCTGACCTTCAGCAGACAGGAATGAGTTTAAGCAGTAGCTCAAGTATAAGTCACCCAAGGTCCTGTTGGAATGCCATTCTGCTTGTTGACATGGAAAATGTCACCGCGAGGCAGGGAGGCATATCAGAGAGTGCCATCACTGAGCTTGGGGTCTCTCCATACCTCCAGCAGTCTGGATTTGGATTGGGAAATGGGGGCAAATGCCAGGGAGAGAAGATAGAATTTTTCATGTCCATTTTCAACTTCCCAGGGAAGAATGGCTGAAATACAGAGGACCTTGCTCAGATGTCCATGTGTCAATACAGAAAGCACTGCTGGAAAACATCTGCCAACACAAACCTGGACATGTCAAAGCTTGAAGGGAAGGAGCCCTACACTGCCTTCATGCTCTTCACTAAATTGCCTTTGCTTTCCCAAGTGTCCCTCATGCAAACACCTTTCCAAAGGGGTAGCGAGGGGAAGAGCTAGGGGACGGTCACTATAACACCAGAAGTCTGAACTACAGTCCTTGTTGACTTTTACTCCATTTACAGCCAGTGGAGAGAGATATTTCAGCAAGTCACTGAGAGGTTAACAGTGTCTGTTATTCTCCAGGGGTGGGCTCCATGGGGAATGACAGCCACTGAGCTCCTGACTCCGATGGTGGGTGCTGGTTAGGTGATGTGGGTTCCCCACTATCGCAGAGGCCGCAGTGGTGCTTTAGTCTTGCAATCTGTTAAAACTAAGGACAGCATTATGACGGGGTTTGCTCTCAGGTGTGTTGTTAGAGCACAGTCATTAGTGCCTGCAAATTGCTCTGAGAGGAGCCATTAGAAAACTGTAAAGTGCTATTGCTAAATACATACTTACATTTTAAAAGAGGAAAACCAGATGCACTTCCAATCTGAAATTGCATATATTTTAGACAAAAGATGTAAATAATAAAAGGAAAGTATCCAAGAGAGAGCACAGTACTGGCCAGTCCTTTGTATAAAGTTACAGAACAATGAAAATGAGCTGGATGCTGAATGCCTGGGAACATGAAGGTTGAGCACACGGATGACAAAAGTTATCACAGTTTCATATTTGGCATCCCTGAATTATGTGGTGTTCCAGGGCTAGTGAGCACCTTTTCATAAAGGAGGAAGCTATTCTTAACAGTAATTTGCTTTAGCAGCTTTCCTGGAATCTGATGAATTTGTAGAGCACAAAACAAAACAAAAATCTCTAAAACAGGTTGGTTTTTTTCATTGCAAAACAAAAAAAAAACCACACAGAGGCTACAAGAGTGTATCTCAATATATTTTTTTCCACATGAGGCCCCTGATTTAATTAGTTGAGTCACCAGAGANGCACCACTTTATACTGGCTTCTGTATCAGATGCAGTTCACATATGACTGTTTAGGAACCCCTTGCACTAAGGATCTCCCATAAAAATACCCTGTCCAGAAGGCCCAGCCTTTGCACCATGAAACCTCTTCAGTGGACAAGTTGTATGACTTTGGAATGGGCTCCAAATTTAGACCTGTGCTTGGGAAATGGTGTCCAGCTTTCTTTTGGGCCACTTCACTGTCTGGATCTTGAAATTCTTCTCTGTTCTGCAGGATGTAAAATCCATAACCAAATTCTGTTTAATTTTAATATCCTTTCTAACCAGAAAGGATAAGGGAAATCTAAAAGTCTCTTTACTCAGTGAAATACGGGATTTGGATGTAAAAGCTACAAAACACTTGCAGTTTATTTTATTTTTAATGGGTATTGCATTTCAGATACCTCTTTGATATTTGCTCACCATGAAGCACACCAACAGACAAAACAGCAGTCAAGACTGAAACAGGACTGAACGTGCTTCGGGTGCGACTCAGCCAGGCACGCTCAGCTATATGGACTTAATTATGTCTAATACATTGCGTGCTGGGAGAATAAAAGCCTTGTGCAGACAGTATTTTTTTGTGTCAGCTTTACAAATGGTGAATCAAATTGACAAGTTCAACAAGTCGCTTCCCTTTTTCTTATTCATACATTGATGCCCCTTTCAATAGGAATTTTCTGAAGGGGCTGCAGTTTTACCATTTGCAGGAACAATAACTTATCACTGCAGAGATGGTTATAACTCAGGACAGGATGCTGATGCTTTCCCTTCCCAAATTAAGGTATCTTGTTCCTCACGGAAAACATTATCTGAGGCTTCTGCCATGGGCTGACCTTCAGCAGACAGGAATGAGTTTAAGCAGTAGCTCAAGTATAAGTCACCCAAGGTCCTGTTGGAATGCCATTCTGCTTGTTGACATGGAAAATGTCACCGCGAGGCAGTGAGGCATATCAGAGTGCCATCACTGAGCTTGGGATCTCTCCATACCTCNTATCTGAGGCTTCTGCCATGGGCTGACCTTCAGCAGACAGGAATGAGTTTAAGCAGTAGCTCAAGTATAAGTCACCCAAGGTCCTGTTGGAATGCCATTCTGCTTGTTGACATGGAAAATGTCACCGCGAGGCAGTGAGGCATATCAGAGTGCCATCACTGAGCTTGGGATCTCTCCATACCTCCAGCAGTCTGGATTTGGATTGGGAAATGGGGGCAAATGCCGGGGAGAGAAGATAGAATTTTTCATGTCCATTTTCATCTTCCCAGGGAAGAATGGCTGAAATACAGAGGGCCTTGCTCAGATATCCATGTGTCAATACAGAAAGCACTGCTGGAAAACATCTGCCAACACAAACCTGGACGTGTCAAAGCTTGAAGGGAAGGAGCCCTACACTGCCTTCATGCTCTTCACTAAATTGCCTTTGCTTTCCCAAGTGTCCCTCATGCAAACACCTTTCCAAAGGGGTAGCGAGGGGAAGAGCTAGGGGACGGTCACTATAACACCAGAAGTCTGAACTACAGTCCTTGTTGACTTTTACTCCATTTACAGCCAGTGGAGAGAGAGATATTTCAGCAAGTCATTGAGAGATTAACAGTGTCCGTTATTCTCCAGCAGTGGACTCCATGGGGAATGACAGCCACTGAGCTCCTGACTCAGATGGTGGGTGCTGGTGAGGTGATCTGGGTTCCCCACCATCGCAGAGGCCACAGTGGTGCTTTAGTCTTGCAATCTGTTAAAACTAAGGACAGCATTATGACAGGGTTTGCTCTCAGGTGTGTTGTTAGAGCACAGTCATTAGTGTCTGCAAATTGCTCTGAGAGGAGCCATTAGAAAACTGTAAAGTGCTATTGCTAAATACATACTTACATTTTAAAAGAGGAAAACCAGATGCACTTCCAATCTGAAATTGCATATATTTTAGACAAAAGATGTAAATAATAAAAGGAAAGTATCCAAGAGAGAGCACAGTACTGGCCAGTCCTTTGTATAAAGTTACAGAACAATGAAAATGAGCTGGATGCTGAATGCCTGGGAACATGAAGGTTGAGCACACGGATGACAAAAGTTATCACAGTTTCATATTTGGCATCCCTGAATTATGTGGTGTTCCAGGGCTAGTGAGCACCTTTTCATAAAGGAGGAAGCTATTCTTGACAGTAATTTGCTTTAGCAGCTTTCCTGGAATCTGATGAATTTGTAGAGCACAAAACAAAACAAAAATCTCTAAAACAGGTTGGTTTTTTTCATTGCAAAACAAAAAAACCCACACAGAGGCTACAAGAGTGTATCTCTATATATTTTTTTCCACATGAGGCCCCTGATTTAATTAGTTGAGTCACCAGACATTTTGAAAGAAGCTTTCTTCAAAACTCTTTTCCAGACTCTCAGGGGTGGAGGTAAAAATAGATTTTAAATTGGTCTTGGGGAACTACTGTTTACTTTAGAGGTAGATTAAAAAAAAAATTACTAATGAACACTAACGGTGGCCTTGTTCCAAGTCTTTGTCAACTCAGACAGTCCCAATTACTCCACTTTCAATCTAGCAACGCAGGGCAGCACAATCCAGGGTCCTTCCATAACCGCTGGTGGAGGGACTCCAGATTCACATTGGCACAATTAGCACGGCGTGGGTCACTGCTGGGAGATAATCAAAAGTCCCTTCCTGCCTCCAGAGGCAGGTGCTGTGCCCTGCAGTTTTGGGGAAGTAAAGCAACTTTCTCCATCAGCAACAGCTCTGTTAGAATCATAGGATCACAGAATGGTTTGGGTTGGAAGGGACCTTGAAAAGTCATCTAGTCTGAACCCCCTGCGATGAGCAGGGACAATGGTGGCAATGGTCTTCTAGAAGACCGTGGGGATGTTGCTTTCTGTAGCCTGTTCCATGGCATACCTTGGATGTTGTAGAGGGCAACACAGAGCCAGCGATGGCCTTTTGCTGGGTTTTGCTGAGTGCAGCGCTAGTGCCTGGGACCTTTGGCTTTTGCAGGCTGGAGCCAAACCCTTCATGGCTCTGAAGGCCACCCCTTGCCCCAGGCACCGGGACAGTGACTGTGAGACTGTAGAGACAGGACAAGGCAACTTGAAAATCCATAAGATCCATGCAGGTTTTCAACATTATTGATAAAAATACTTGTGGGTAAAGAGCAAATGTATCAATCTTGTCAAAAGAGAGACAGTACTTTGGTCAGACATGCAGGTCCACCCTAGGCTAGATCTTCATGTGATGGCAATCCCCCCAGGGCTCAGAATGAGGATGTACCCCTCTCACCTCAACCTGCTGCTCCTCAGCTCCTCAGAGACAATGCCTTGCTTACAAGTTGGCAACCTCATACCAAGATATTCTAGCACCCAGAAAAGTTTAGGGAGTATTTTTCTCTTCTGCTTCTAGTGATAAACTATCCATCTACTGCAAAAATGTTCCCATAATATAGCAGGAGAACTAAAAAGTTCTTAATAAAACCATTAGTTGTATGCTATAGACTACAGTTACTCTTTGGGGGCCAGATACAGATCTCAATTATAAGCTGGAATAATTTCCTGGCACTCAGAGGGCTTACACTGGCGTAAAAGTAATACAAGCCAGAACTTCATCATAAAGCATCATGGCCACATTAACTTCCACAATTTACACCAGTCAGGGGGTCGACTCTCAGCATTTTAGGGCTTGGCCAAGAGAGAAAGAAATGCGATTGAATGGGGGCTCTGTTTTTGAAAACAATTTCTAACTAATAAAATTTTTCCCTTCATTTTAAAACATGTTTCTCTCTTGTGCCTGTATCTGATTGAATGAAATGTTACCGTGCTGTGTAATACCACTGCTGAGGCCCCTGGGTCATGTAGAATGCATATTACCGCATTTATCACGAGATGGGTACATCCTTCCTCACTGCACAGCCTGGAGAGTGAATCCCAGAAGATGAGAAGACAACTGGGAGAGGACTACTCTTTAAAGCTCATCTTGTAAAGACATGGGAATTTGGAATTCAGCCCTGGGAAAGCAATAAGTCAAGTGAAATTCATGCAGCTGTTTGACACTGCAAAGGAGAGCACTGAAGGCTCCTGCCCCGATGCTCGGGAAGGGAGACTGCTGTAAATCTGGTTCCTCTGCATCTGACAGAGGTGCAGATTCAGGGAGATTGAGCAACATTTGCACCAGTGGTTTCTAATCCAGTCCATATGCAGGAGCGAAGTGGGGTGCTCAGGGACACCCCGTCCTGCTCAGTGCCCCTGGGACGGGCTTGCAATTGGGAGTGACGTGGGGACTGCGATGGGGAGGGAGGGTGGAAGCAACGGGTGCAATGTTTGGTGGGAAGCAGGACGATGAAAAAGCTGAAAGCTGGGTTGTAGAAAGGGTCTGGAGGTTACTCTTCAAGACTCTAATTGTGGAGACCACTAAAAATTTGCTTTCTTCTAGGAAAAGAGGGTTACAGGACCAAACTGTGATGCTAGGTGCTCCTTTCCCTCCAAGCCTATTTCTCTATTCGTAATGCCAACTCTAAGTTAAAACTTTAGCCTGGCCTGAATGGAACGACCTGTTTTCTGGTGAAGTTCTATTTGAGTCAGGACTTTTGATCCTGAAAACAAAGATTTATGAGTAAATGTACTTAATTTTAAGGTCAAATTTGAGATAAAAATACAGCCCCAAAGTGAAAAGTAATTTCAAACTGCAGAATGAAAATATTCTATTAAAATAAAAGCAGCCTTAAAAGGGGTATGTCAATATTTTCAGAATTTTCTTGCAAGATGAAATACTGATGATATCAACGCAATTCTGCACAATCTTCCGTTCTGATGGGACTGCGTATCTGGACGGAGTTTACCTGTGTGAAGTTGTGTCAGCTGTCTCTGTGGAGCCCCTTGAAAATCCAACTATTCATTTTGACACAAAAATGACAACTGTGCTGTTCTGAAATGCTGATGCTAACAGGAGAAGGATGTTCCTGGTACCTGGGCCTGACAGGTGTATTTATCATGTTTTTATGGGCTCCTGTGGGTTTGTTCGGGGGAAAACCTGATGTAGGAAAGACTTATTCGTACACGATTGCCCCACTCAGACGGTGCTCGCTTTTACCTTGTTTACAGCACATCTGGGTTTTGTGGTTCTTGTTAATGTGAAACACCTTTAATGCATTAAACAGTGTTGACATGCGAGTCTTGTCACTTTATGAGGTGGAAAACAGTCACTGTCACCGACAAGTGAAGAATAATAGAGATGAAAAATTAGCCGTGAAGAGCAGGGCCTATACATTACTGCGCTAATTATAAACACTGGCACATTCATACATCAGAATTAATTTCTAATAGAAAATGGGAGATGCTCTGCTGCATTTATCACTGTGGTGAGGGATGTGCAAGGGGGGAAATCACCACCTACTGCGTTTTTAAACCAGGTGAGTAAATAAACAGGAAAATAGGAAATCCTCTGCCGTGGTTCAGTCATCACCTTTCCCTTCAGGCTGTGTCTGGAGCTAGACACCCCTGCAGAGGGGAAACTGGGTAAAAAAAAAACATTTTAAGTCATCCTTTATCCATACTAGTTTTGTTTCAGAGCACAGAAGTCCAGACTCTGAACAAGTTGGCAGGCTGTAGGTGAGGAAATGAGGGAGTTTCAGCTCTGCTCTTTCCATTTTCTGGCCAGGCTAAAAATAATTATTTATGACTCTGAACCAACTTTGATCAATGTTTTCAAGCAAAAAGCAGAGCGAGAGAAAAAAAAAGAGAAAATAAAACATAAAAATTTTAAAAGTCAGTTTCTACACTGGCAAAATGAATACTTTGCCCTGGCACGCTGAAATGATGTTTTACTTTGATATTGACCTAAATTTAACTTTTTAAAAGGTTTAAAGAGATACAGAAACTCCCAACCTGAACTGATTCATTTCAGTTTAAACCCAGTGTACTCTCTGATCTACCTGACTGTTCTCGATGCTTTTCTCACTCCATCTAGAAGGCAAGCAACAAAACTGAAATCCTGGATGTGCTTAAGATGAGCGAGGACTTCTTCAGGGCTGACCAAAGAACCAAACACCATTCTGCTAGGGCAGGCTGGGATTCATTGCACTCAACTGTACCCTTTTCAAAGTCTGGCACCTTATTTAAATTACTTCATCTATACCAACAGTGGATAGAAGGCAACATTTCCAGAGAGTGACTGATCCACCTTCAGATTGTGCAGAAGGAGGAATCGCACAGGTTCTTGTTTCTGCCCATGGACTACCAGGAAGGTTGAGATGACCAGCCAAGCGCAGGCTGCCAGCTCTTAGTTGGCTGTACCATGGAGTGAGGAACTTACAGGTTCTGCCTCTCTTTCTGGCTGTCACCTTAAGTGACAATTTAATCATCAATTTATTTCAGAGGTTTCTTCTTAGGACAGGAGCAGGAGATGGCTAGAGGCCAGGATTTCTCTTCCACGGGAACGTTGTGCCTACATGGAATTACCAAGGTCCCAGTTATCTCAGCTCAATCTCCTGGATCAGAAGAACGCTACAATAATAAAAATCATCAAAATCTGAAGTCAGCAGATGGACTGCGCGCAGGCAGTAAGGTCCAAGCGGTCCAGAAGTCCAAGCAGCCTGTGGCTGGGGAGCTGTGAGATGGTCATGGAAGGCACTGGACCAACTGAGCAGCACTTTTATATTGCAACAAATTGGCAGGCGCTTGCAGACATTTACTAAGGTGTTATTTTGGACTAGGTCCAGTACTGAAGCCTAGACTCGGTTTTAATCATGCAGCATCAGTAAGAAAGCTGTTATCCAGCACTTTGTCCAAATCTCTCCCTGGATCAGAGTTTGCAGCGCAGGCGAGGGGGAGTCTGGTCCTTTATGTGTGATGGTAATTGTGGCGTATTGACACGGCTGACCACACCGCAGCAAGCGAATCTGAAAAAAATCTCCCTTTTTACTGCTCTTCCAGCAAGGCCCTTGATGTTGTATCTACCTGGGTGAGAGCTATCTCATCAATTTGATACACTGCATGTCTGATCCATCTGCCTATACAGAGTCTCTGATCCTTGACCTTGCTTTCCTTTCTTCACCACCTGCGCTTACAAGATAGCAGCTATCTCTTTTCAACATTGGTCTATTACACTCTCCATAAAAGCTTTGCTTGCTAACATCTTCAGATGCTGAAAGGAGGCTGGGAGAAACGTCGACAACTTGCAAATTCTCTCTGTATTCTGCAAGAGCAAGACAGTCCTTTTCTTTCCCCAGGCTGCAGGAGTGCAGTTCTGGAAACATCACGTCAGAGCAGGAGGTTCTCATGGTATGAGAAGTCTGAACTTCCACAAAAAAAAAAAAAAAAAAAAAAACTCTCATCATTACATGCTTGAGCAGATCTGGGAACAAAAAAAAACTCTGTATGAATATTCTGGCAAGTACCAGAAGGGCAAGATTGATGCTGCCTTCACCCTCCCTGGCTTCTCATCACCCGTGTAATTAACACGCACCACTCCGTGATAGATGGGAAATTCAGTGCAAATTTTGAATACTAAACAGGGAGGGTGGGTAGGTGTCCCTTCCTCCCCCAAATTGACCTACTTAAAGGTATTCTCTGATGACCTGGGTAAACAGGAGCTTCTCGAGCCGGAGACAGGATAATGAGGTGTGTATCAACAAGCTTTATCGATCTGTACTGCCTGGGTAACCACAAAAGCCCTGGTAAAAGCTTCAAATCCCCTCTCCCAGCATGCAGTGGAATCAAGATAAAACCCAAAAGGGATTGTCTGCAGGCAGCAACTTCTTTCTGTAAAGCCCTGACCAGGAATCTGCGAGAGTATTTCAAATGAAAGGAAACAGAGATGTTCAAACCCTCCCATGAGGAATTAGGAATGGAATAAGAGGTGTGGGACAGGTTGTCAACTTTTGTGCAAAGTCCTTGTCTTTGGTGCTGGAGGGGAAAATTCAGGAAGAAGAAGGTTTGCCAGGTGGAATAGGCTCAGCAAGCGTGCAGTGGCCCGTATGGCAGCACAGTGCTGCTGGGCAGGTTTGGGATCCGAGCCACGAAACAGAGGGCTTCAGGGTGGCAGCACTGGCAGATAACTTCGGCCAGTTTTCACTTTTCATTTATTTTCCAGCTGTTTTTTTTCCCCTGGAAACATTTCAGACCAATCTTAAGATCTAAACAGATCTTACAGTGTAGAAACTTAGAAGTGGGTTGATCACAGAGTCTTTCGAAGTGCTCTGTAGGAAAGAACAAAAAAACCCAATATTTGAAAACTGCAGCGACAGAGATGAGAAATATGCCATAACACATTAGCAGTGTGAATAATCAGCCACTAAAATAGTGGAAGATTCTCCATCTTTGGCAGTTTCAAATGAAAATGTGCAATTATCTGGAAGATGCTAGTCAAGCATCTGTCAGGTGTCCATCGTTTGGCCCAAAATAGAGCTATAGCAGAGATCAGACTTATCCCAAAGCCTGTGTTACCATCACTACTGACTTCAGTCTGTCTGGGAACTTACAGCACCTCCAAGCAAGAATTTCTGAGCAATTCTGAAGTCACAAGAACACATGAATAAGGAATGCACTCAGTTCTCCAAGCCCAGTTCCTCCATATGGGTTGTTCATACGGGGCCCAGACCTTTCCTACAGGCTGTGTCCTAATGCCATCATGACTGAAAATGACAAAGCGTCAAGACTAAATCAAGCTATTATTGCTCCTCCAAGACAGATTTTTACCCTTGGATTTGAATTTTTGTGTAGCTGCAGCAAACCATATGAAACATCTAACAGATGTGAACTTATCAGGGTTCCAGCATCCTTCGTGGAATATGTCCCTTTGTACAAATTACAAAATGCTCCATCTGTGCTAACTGGATTGAAATGTCAGCCCCACGGTTGGGGTAAGCCTGGCAGAATTTGTGTTTAACAATTTTGCAAGTGTGTTAGATTAGCAATTATCCTGTTCTGGTTTTAAATTCTAATTTCACCTTTTTTCTTACTGCTGCAGGATGCAATATTCATGTGCTGTTAAATCAAATACTCCATTAGCAGCACCAGAGATAAATATTGAATTAATGGAATAATACAGGTTAAAAGTAGATTAATAGGATAATGCTGGAGAATACTGTGTCTGAGTTATGCTAGCAGCTAAATCACTGACCCTCGCTGTACTCTGACTGCAGGTACAATAAAAATAGCCAAAAACTGTGAAGCTATCTGAAATTTAAATATTTACTGAGAGTAGGCAATAGGCCATGGATGTGGATGGATGCTGAGATGAAGCTAGGACAAGCCATAAGCACTGAATTTTTCAGGCTCTCCCTTCCTGCTGAGAAGCAGCAGAATGCTCTGGTTGCTGCTGCTGAATAAATGCTCATTTTCCAGCCCAGAACCCGCTGCCTCCTCCAGCCCTGTCCGGGGCTGAGGCACTGCGCTTGTAGTTCCTCACAAAGGCATCTCGTTAAGGCTGCATGAACCTCTGCAAAGCAGCGGCCGATAAAAAAAAAAACCCAATTCTTTTTGAAAAATAATAACAACCCACAAATCCCTTTCAGCCACGGCCCGAGGCAGAGACCCGCTGAAGCCCGGCGACAACCCCGCGATCGCCGGCTGGAGCAGAGTTCTCATTGACTTTGTGTGACGGGCACCGACCCGCGCTAACGAGGGCTGGAGCAGAGGCTGGTCCACGGGCTCTGAGCACGACTGTGCCAGAATGATTTAATTTCCTGCTCTGACCAGCCAGACCTCCCCAGCCCAGCCACTTCCCGGGGCTGAGCGACTGCACGGACACAGCCCAGGTCTGATGTGCTGGCTCACTGACTGCACAGCGTCGGGTGCCGTGCAAGGGCTCCGGGGGACCTTGTAGCACCTTCCAGTACCTGAAGGGAGCATACAGGAGGGCTGGGGAGGGTCTTTTGAAAAGGACATGCAGGGACAGGATGAGGGGGAATGGTTTGAAGCTGGAAGAGGGGAGATGGAGATGAGATGTGAGGAAGAAATGTTTTCCTGTGCGGGGGGTGAGGCAGTGGCCCAGGGTGCCCAGAGAAGCTGTGGATGCCCCATCCCTGGAGGGGTTCAAGGCCAGGCTGGATGAGGCTTTGGGCAACCTGGGCTAGTGGGAGGTGTCCCTGCCCACGGCAGGGGAGTGGAACTCGATGTCTAAAGTCCCTTCCAACCCAAACCATGCTGTGATTCTACGACTCTGCCTGTGCCAAAACCCGAGAGCAGGCAGAGTCCACCACCAAATGAATGGGAAGGGCAAGAAGCCTACCAGGACATGCTTTTAAACTGTCCCCATGACTCTGTCCTTAATTTTCTTTTTTGGCAAGCCTGTCTAGTCAATTGCAATATTTTTATGCTTGGCTTCATGAATATTTCAAGTACAAAACTCATCCTGAATTTGTTTCTTTTTTGTCTTTTCTTCCAGGAAATGTATGTGTGCAAACTCACCCTAATTTATGTAAATACAGAGGCGGAGGAGTTTTACTTCATTGTTACAAATTAAAAGTTCCCTGACATTTCCAATTAGCTGGAGAGAAAACCAACACAACTATAAATACATCACAAAGCCAGCAAGTCTGCTCTGGCATAAACAGCGCGTTCCCGTTGCGACACCGAACGGGGAGGCTCCGAGGTGTGCTCGTTGCAGCAGAGATTAACGGCACGGTGGCCCATTGCCCTGGGAAGGTATTAGAGAATTTGTGGCTGGGGATGGCTGAAAATTTAGAATCGTAGAATCATAGATGGCTTGGGTTGGAAAGGACCTTAAGGCCCACCCAGTGCCACCCCCTGCCATGGGCAGGGACACCTCCCACTAGCCCAGGTTGCCCAAAGCCTCATCCAGCCTGGCCTTGAACCCCTCCAGGGATGGGGCATCCACAGCTTCTCTGGGCACCCTGGGCCACTGCCTCACCCCCCGCACAGGAAAACATTTCTTCCTCACATCTCATCTCCATCTCCCCTCTCGCAGCTTCAAACCATTCCCTCTCGTCCTGTCCCTGCACCCCCTGATAGAGTGTTTCCCCATTTCTCCTGTAGTCCCCCTGGATGGGAAACTGGAAATTTGAGCACAAGGGTGAGAAAACTGCCATTAGGGCTCAACCAATCTCAGTGTTGTTCCTCTTGGCTCATCCAAGGCTTAACCTGGGGAGAGGAACGTGTTTAATGTATCAGCATGGTGATGTTGGACAGGGTCCTGGCTTCTGCAGGACCAAGTTGGTGAAATGCTCTTTCCTGTGTCCTGCAAAGCTGCTGCTGTCAGGGTCGAGCTCGCTGCAGACATCTCCACCCAAAACACGTGTGGGTGAGACAGGCAACGGCACTGGGGTGAAGGAATGACGGCCGGTGGGTGGTATACTGAAAGGAGGGCAGGAGAAGGACCGCTGCCTTCCCACAGGAGCCCACCGCCCCAATTTATCCCATCCTTGATGTCCCATGTTGTCTGGAGTAAAGATGGAAACATCTCCTTTGCCCTGTGGTCTCTCCATACAGGAACCTGTCCTTAGCGTAGGGGACAGCACCGTGTGTGAGGGGAGCCCAACGGGGAGGGTACTGCGTGCTAACCAGGCTCTGGAGAAAACCATCCCACCCTCTCCAACCCTGAATAAAAAGGGTGAGGATTCATGTAGGCACGGCAGCGTGGTGTCAGCTCTGCCCACTTGCTGGAATTTCTTCTGCATGGGATCTACCCGTGTCGTCTGACTCCGAGAGGCACGGCTATGGCAGGGGGGGTCCAGGTAAAGTGAGGCAACAAGCACAGGGCTCAGGTGGGTGGCGTAAATCTAATCCCGCATGATGGTTTTGATTGCATGTAGGCTTTCTGAGGTGGTAACACGGAACATCTCTTGCCTGGTTGCCTGGCTTGGAGGTCTCTCTGGCTTCCTCTGGCCGTTAGGATGCCAAGGAATGGGCACAGCAGTGCTTGGCATCCCTCACCAATGCTCCTTCAAAGGCAGTACCTCCATGCTGATGTTCAGAGTTAATGTTCACATTGCCTCCCGTTCCCTTTCACAGCAAAGGGCACCCTGGCTTTCCGTGGTGGATGTCTAAAATTCCAACGACATCATTTCCCATTTCAGGAATCCATCAGGCTGCAGACACAGTTGGGTACAATGTGTTCAGACATCCAGTGCAAGGAAAGCTAATAATAATACTGATGTTTTTTATTGGCTTCACACACCGTAGCTTGTACTTCTCCTCCCCAGGGTCAGATAAAAGTTTTGTGTTGTTGTTTAAGAAAAAGCCCATTTTGGCACCATAGCTGGCAGAAATATTAAGAGCTTCATTTCTTCCCCTTCCCCCTCTCTTGTAATCTTGGATAAGGAAAAAAGTGTTCTCCAAAAAAGGTATGCTAATTAACAATTAATTCTTTTATCTTATAGTGCCGAGACTGTAAGACCTGAAGAAGATGTAGAATAAAATTAGTGGTAATTAGCTTTTTAGAGCATTAAATAAACAGTGACATGAGCGATGGAGAATTAATGTTATGCATTTATTTTTAACAATATTTATACAGGCAGTTCTTGAACAAGGCCCTGTGGCATTAGCTTTTACTAATACAGGCAAAACAAGCAATGAGAAATAATTACATTTAGTCTGTGTTAAGACAGCACTATGCAAATCAAAAGAATAATGAAGAGAAGCCTGTTAATAGGGTTTTTTGGATACTCTGTACTTGAATATAATATTTGGGCTTTGTATTCCTCTGAAGAATTCTGAAATTACCTCCCTCCATCATTTCAAGCCACAGGCATGCGGCTCTGCAGTAAATATCACTGGTACGGACCAGAGCCGCCAGCCAAGGTGAAGGTTTCCAAGGCGATTGGTGGTTTGGGACCAGCTTCAGAGGAGACTCCCTTGCAGGGAAGAGTGAGCAGAGAAGGATGCTCAGCTGCATCCCCAGTGCTCCCTCCCCAGCCCAGCCGCATCCCCACCGCTCCCTCCCCAGCCCAGCCGCATCGCCCACCACTCCATCCCCAGCCCAGCCGCATCCCCCAGTGCTCCCTCCCCAGCCCAGCTGCATCCCCAGTGCTCCCTCCCCAGCCTGGCCGCATCCCCCAGTGCTCCCTGCCCAGCCCAGCCGCATCCCCACCGCTCCCTCCCCAGCCCAGCCGCATCCCCCACCGCTCCCTCCCCAGCCCGGCCGCAGCCATTCGCAGTGGGACATAACTCACTGTTTGTCCCCCCAACCCTGGTGAAACACCCAAATGGGGTGCGCGGATTCCCAGAAGGGTTAATGCGGTCCCCTGTAAATGAAGCGTGCAGAAAGGCTCGAGAACATGTATTTCAGCACTGGCAAAACCATTTTTCTGACTGAGCGCATTTATTCTTTGCTATTGCTCTTTTGGTCTTTCGGGGCTCCTCCGGGAGCTGGTGTTCACCATGTTAACACGCTCGGGGTGTGCTGGCTGCCATCCAAACCCCTGCGTTAGTGAGCCCTCGGCATGCACACGCTTTACTTTCCGGGGTCATTCACACAGCTGAAATCTCCCGCATCTGGGCATTGGTAACACTCCAGCAGAAGGGGACAGAGAAAACAAAAATTTGGCTCCTCACCAGCTGAAACACTCACCGATCATCCATCTTCCCTTATCGCTCCAGCAAATGTAAAAGAAAATGGGAAGATCTGTAAAACCTTGTTTGTGTTGCACAGTTTTACTGCTAATAGGGTGTGCTAATTAAGAAAGGAGTCTCAGCAGATAAATCCTTGGAACTGTTTTTAATTAACACACTCTCCAAAGTCAGAATGAGACTGGAGCAGGGTGAAGGGTCCTCCTCGTGTGCCCCCAGCCCAGCAACTGTGGCAGGAGCCCAGAGCCGTGCCTGGCTTCCAGCCTGCCGTCAAAACCGCCCGTCTTAATTAAAAGAGAAAAGACATCGGTGACAGCCTTCAATCAGGCGTTTAATGAATAGCTGACAGGGCGCTTAATGCAGTCAATCTGTCGTCGTTTCAATGAGATGGCAGCAGGATGGATATTAATATCATAACCTCTGTTTCACAGCTCCGCCGGGGATGCTGAAACCTCCCACCCAGGTTCTGCAGGGCTCGGTCACCCGTCTCCGCTCTGCATCAGGCGTAAATCCCAGCCTGTGAGTCATGCTGCAGCCTGGGGGTGACCCACACCAGCGCAGGGACACCCCTGAGAGACTGTGGCTGTGGGTGACCAACATCTGAGTGGAGGAAAACCAGTAAGAAGCGAAGAGAAACATCAGCCCTCACTGCCTACAGACTGAGATGGGGTGGGGGGGAGAAGGGGAAAGAGTTTGGCTTTAGCTGAGCCCCAGGGAATGGGATGCAATGTTTTTTCTTAAGTGCTTTTTAATTGTCTTCTCTTTTTTTTTTTTTTCTCAATACCCAAATCAGGCATCAGAAATTGGTGTTAATTGGCAAGAAATTAAATTAAACAAAAATTCCCCAAGTTGAGAGTGTTTTGCCTGCAGCATGCTGCCACAGAGCGTGTGCTGGGCTGTCACTCTGTCCCCCACCCCGGGCTGTCACCTCCTGTACACTGGTGGGAGGTGGCTGTTATCACCCCATTAACCTGTCTGCTCCTTTGGTTCACAGACTGGGAGCATTCTTGGGCTCCTGGGTTTGCCCATGTAGGTCGGATTAAAAGGTAAGGATTCAGGTTGGGATGTCTGACAGTAGTTTCTGTACATAATCACACCTTCTAAAGCTGATTATTTTGCATTTTAACTCTTTGATGTACGCATCTGTCTGTGTGCTGTTGGTAGCCAAAAGGATCGGATCCAACTACCAGCACCCCCCACCCCATCTCCTTCAGTGGCCCCATCCCAAGACCACCGCAGGAACCCAGGCTGTGTCACAGTATTCCTTCTTGCAAACAGGGAAACCAAGAGTTTAGAACAAACAAAACTTCCTCAGGGTTTGAAAACAGCAAAATAAGAACTCAGGGTCGCTGCACTTATATGTTAACAATCCTCATCGAGACATTTCTCCACTCTTCCTTTCTTGGAGGGGAAATTTTATCCTCTGATGGACAGCCTGGAAGATGATGATACTCCCCTTGCAGAATGATTGCAAGGTAGACAATGACGGTTCAAACCCTTGCCTTGCTCTGCCAGTCTCTTGACAACACTAATGGGACTGCCAAGAGGGCATGAGAGTGTTATTTTCTCCCCACGGCCCATTCAGAGCCAGCCTTCCTGTGGAGACAGCCCCAGAGCCCTAGTTAGGCTCTAGTGGTCGTGATGACTATGGTGTGGCTGCTTGTCCTTTGTGTTCAGACCCACCTGCCTCACTCCCATCTGGATCATTTGCCGGTAATTACAGTCCTGCGACCTGTTAGGCTCTTGGGAGATAAAAAGACCCAGTCCTTTCAACAAGATAGGGGTCATAAAGCACTCAAATCATGGTCATTTAGGGGATCATTCAGGGAAACAGAGCTGTAGGTGAGGCTGAGAGGTATCACAAATAGAAATCAGACAGCAAAACAGGCAGGTAGAGCAGCCTTTGCAATGCCCTCTTCTTGGAAGAAATGCTGGGAGAATTACTGGGTGCTGCTTAGGTCCTTGAACAGAATCAACTCTGTATTTTTCCAACAGACACAGGCTTAGGAGGAGAATGGTCCGTCCGGTCCTGTCGTGATGAGCCATATTCACCAATATTGGATTCGAATTGCTACAGAGACTGGAAACCACTGTGCTCCCATCTGCAGGTAGATCAGACTGAAACACTCCTCCAGAGAGGAAAATGTTTCCTGAACTGACTTTCCTTGATCCCTTTCTGCAAAATTTTTTTAATTTCTCTTACTGCATTTTTCTGGTATGCTCTGTCTTTCTGCCTGAATATTTCAGTTTGCTCCCGATCTCCCACCTGCAGTTGAGCGGCTGCACTTCTGCCAAGATCGTGCATAAAACAAAATGAGGAAAGGAGCGATCGGCTAATAAGCAGTTACTGTTCATTATGGGAAATTACAGCTTTCGTGTCTTCATAGAGTAAACGCCTGTCAGCTCCAAACCAGAGACCTGTTGTGTCTAAATACCTTGCTTAAGTGGGTGGAAAGGCTGAAACATGCTCCAAATCATTCCTCTTTTTAGCAAAGGGCTGTGGCTGTCCTTGGTGTCTGGGGACAGACACAAGTGGTGTGGGGATGGTGGACAGGACTTGCTCTCCTCTGCTCTGTTTGCCTCCCGCTGACCCCCAGTGCCTGGTCGTTGGACCTGCTATGGCAGCACCAAGAAGTGGTTTTCTTTAAAGCACCAAAGCGTGTTCACCAGGGAACAGCAAACACCTCGTCCAGGTGAGCACAGTTTCCATTGCAGAGATGGAGGAGCTCCTGCAAGGGACGAGAGGGACCCCTGGGGAGGAGTGAGTGCCGGTGCTGTAGGTGATCCCCAGGGAACAACAGGACACAGAGCACAAATTACTCCAAAGCTCATACAGCCTGGATCAGCAATGGAGCAAAACCCCAAGAGCTCCGAAGTGCACAGCTCAGATCTGGGGAGGGCTGAACGCTGGGGCCATGATTTCTCCCCGGCTATAGAGCATCACCCCTGCTGCAGAGGCGACTGCCTGATGGGATGCGGATCCAAGCACAGCACGTTGTAATTCACAGCCAGCAATGCTTCTGCTCTGGACAGACGTGCTGCATGCCCGGCTTCTCACATATGGCAGCAGCACATGATCACAGCTTTTGGCCCATGCCTCCTGTTCATACACTGAAGCAGAAATAAACAGAACATTGTCAAAAACAAAGCCCCAGGTGATGCTGGGAAACATCAGCTGCCTCTTACATAATGCAAACCAAGCCGGCATCCCCAGGATGCTTGCCTGTATGTTCTGGAGCTTGCACAGTGTTGGAGAGGGAGCAGACAGTGTGCTGGGAGGTGTAGCTGTTGCTATGGCTCCCTAATTACCTTCTGAGAGGTTACCATAGAGAAAAAGCCCAGAGCTGTCTTTAGAAGCAATAGCACTTCAACTTTGTTTACACGAACTTTTCAGTTTTTAAATAAAACTTTACATGAGCCAGAAATTGAGTCTTCAGCCCACTGCAGAGCAGGGAGGATTTTATCACTGCAGCAACTAAACAAATATTTCAATGTTTGTTTCTCTATTTTGTATTGCACCGAAACAACAATATTTTGGGAGGCGGGGTGGGTTGCTTGGTTGGCTGGCTAGTGAGTTATTTGTTTTCTGGTTTTATATTTTTTTTCCATTAAGAAAGGAGAGAAGCTGAGAGTTGTGTCTGGGAAGAGACAGCAGCAGTTTGGGTGTTGAGCAGAGACAGTCTCAGCTGCAAGGCTTGGTTAGAGAAATGGAAAAGCTCCAACAGAAATGCATCAGCAAGGTCACACGTCCAGAGCAGGTGACAGGCATTTTCCTGCATCACAGAAGATACGTGTTCCAGTGCAAACACTGAAGAGGTCCTGGAGACCCCTTTGCCTTTCAACGTCAGTCTAGTCAGGTGAAAAGAGAAGACCCTGGTCTTTTGTTATGGGTCAGTCAGGCCCTGGTTACTGTTTCTGGCCAAAACCAAAGAGCTATTGTAGGTCTAAGAAATTTTTCCTTACAAAAAAGATGCATTCCCCCAAATAGTTCAGGTTTGAAAAAAATACATTTCCAAACAAGATCCTGCTTGGCAGAACCATNATTGGGCAGGTTGGATGGGGTCATTGGGCAGGTTGGGTGGGTTCATTGGGCAGGTTGGATGGGTTCATTGGGCAGGTTGGGTGGGTTCATTGGGCAGGTTAGATGGGATCATTGGGCAGGTTAGATGGGATCATTGGGCAGGTTGGGTGGGTTCGTTGGGCAGGTCATTAGGTAGGAAGGGAATTGAAGATACCAGCTGGGACCAGATGGCCGTGGTATTTCACAAAAGGCATCCTGCGATCAGTAAGCACCTCATCCTATAGTCAGAAGCTGCTTCCCCACGTTGCTGTACCCTTCCATGCATTGACAAACGTAGGTCCTGAGACTCACCTTTCCAAAACAGGGCTGTCTAAAAGGTTGGCAGCAGGATAAGCTAGTCATGAGGCTTTGAGCAATCTGATGAAGCTTTGGGCAACCTGGGCTAGTGGGAGGAGTCCCTGCCCATGGCAGAGGAGTTGGAACTGGATGATCTTTAAGGTCCCTTCCGACCCAAACCATTCTGGGATTCTATGTTGCCTCCCTTTGCTTCCACACCTCACCCACCTCCAGAGAGGCGTGGGTGACCTTCTGAAAGGACTGAGGTTGCCCAGCAAGGGGCTTTCTCCAGTTGCACGTAGGTGTTTGCAGCACAGCTCTCTCTGATGCAGATCTGTCTGGTAGAGTCAGCACTACCTGGGGTGCGTTTTATCTCGTCTTGAAATAGATGTCTACGTTGGTTAGAAGGATCGCTCCTCGTGGTGCCTGTCTCTCTTCACTGACTTTGAAAAGAGTCTGCAGGGTCTCCTCCAGCTGTAGCAGCACACTTCACTGACTTCTGCAGGGGCGGGATGAAACCTACCCTGAACTTAATTGCTACCTTTGATTTTTTTTAATATCTAGAGTGACTGTGTATCTTTGTATTGAGGCAAACATGGAAAATCCCCCATTTAACCTCACTAATACCTCAGAAAGACCACTGACTCTGGACACTTCAAGGGACATAGATAGGTTTCAGCATTTTGACAAAAGACAGAGAGGGTGCCCACAGAGTTAATAAGGGGCTAAGAATTGAGAAGTGATTCCCACGGGGTATCACCTCCCGCCAGCAGCTCGGTACAAAAGGAATTTCAGAAAACTCTCCTCGCTGTTGCAATTATGCACGGAACTTTTCACAACACTGTCAGAAAGACAGAGAATGCCATACCCCCTTTTTGGCATCAATAATATAATAGTTTATTAATTCTGCAGCAGCAGAAGTTAATTGGCTGGGGATAAATTATGAAGGGAGCAGGAGGCAGGGGAGGTCTGTATTCCTCTCGCTCACAATAAATGAAATTGAGTATTATTAATACATAGCAAGATTAAAGCAATTTTCCTCTGATTCATGGCTCCTGCTTTCTCTAAAGACAAGTGAGGTGGACAGAATTGTCTATTTCTGCTTTCAGGTCTCAAGTATTTCCATCAGATTTGCACTGCCTTTCTGTCCTAGTGAAGGGAGGACAAACAGATTCTACCATCACCTAAACCCAACCATAGGTGGTCAGAAAAGAAGGAAATCCACTCAGCAACCCTGGCATAATTTTGCAAAAATTTGCTATAATATTTTATCTTGGTTGATCTGTTTTTCATCAAAGGATAATACAGTTAGCTTTTTATATAATCTAATTAAAAAAAAAAAAGGAAAAAAGCCCTCGAAATCAATCAAGCTGACTTAATGACTGCTAATGAATAAAAGAGCACTGGTGCTGGTTTACACTGTGTGCTGGCATTGAAATGCTGAATAATCTGCAGAAAAGCCAAGCTTCCAAGATGTCCTACTAAGAGAGGTCGTTAGCCCATTTCAGAAATAAAAGGAGCAATTCAGTTTGCAAACAAGCTGGAGAAGTTGGCAAGCAGAAGACCAAGGAGATCACAGGGGAAGCCAAAGCCACAGAGTCCCCTCTGCTGGAAGGAAAGCATCAGATGGGGAGGGACCTTCCTTAAAAAGGGGCAAAGGTGGCAGCAGAAGAGAAGGGTCGGTTTCTCAACACTGGAAAAAGAAGAAGCTATTCGAGCTTCTCAGAATAATCCAGGGCTTCTAGAGCAGTGGAGGTAGCGGGGGACCACCTGCAGAAGGAAGCAGATGTGAGGATCTCAGGGATGGTGAGGTCAATGGTCCTTTTCATGGGGTTTGATACTAATGCATTCATTTTGCTCATTATTTGAGAGATATTATGCCATGAATTAGGCGGCCCTGCTTTAGAGAGTGTGGCAATGTCCTCCCTTTAGTACCTGCCCCCGGCAATGGAAATTGCTTCCAACTTACTGTTTTCAAATAAGTGAATTTTCCATTTCCCCATAAACGCAGAACACTGCCTTTCACCCTGAGGACATTTGGGTCGGTTCATGCTGTCTATACACCTCCTCTATGGCTGACTGCACCAGCGTGTCTCTGACTGCAGTGCGTAATAACGCGTAGTCCTGGCCACTGGATGAAAAATGTACATTGTGAGAGAGCACCGAGGATCCAGCTCCATCTGTCCTCAGCTTACTGTTTTCATTTACATAAGTAAACACGAGAACAAGGGAAATGTGAGTCATTCCACTCTGATTCAGAAGCATTTTACACCCTGCCTGCCTGAGTGGAAATGCCCCAAAAGAGCATCAGCCAACAGAAGATCTACCAAGCAGCCCACCGGCTATACAAACCCATATGTCAGGTTCTCTCTCCGTGTGCTTTTTGTAATACTTCACCCCAATTTCCTTTTCACAGCTCTGCAATGACTGGCTGCTCAAAAGCTAGTTATTTTTTCCCCTCAATGATACCAATTGTTCTAATAGACGCTATTACCTCTCCCTGCAAACCTTGTCTCCATGGAGTCCTTAGACCATCATGGGCAAAGCACTGCTACCGTTTTCCCCTCTTGCACACCTCTGTCATTAGCACTCTTCCATCATTCTGCTGCCTCACAACATTGTCCTCCAGGAGACTTCCAACAGCCCTTATCTGCAGACCTGTCCGCCCCGGCTTTCTGCGGGCTCAGACCATCGATCACTCGCTGTCACATTTCATAGATCATAGAATCATTCAGGTTGGAAAAGACCTCAGGGATCCTCAAGTCCAACCGTCAACCCAGCACCACCCAACCCACTAACCCATGTCCCCAAGCACCACATCCACACATTTCTTGACCCCCTCCAGGGATGGTGACCCCACCACTGCCCTGGGCAGCCTGTTCCAATGCCTGATCACTTTTTCAGTGNCTGCTCCAGCCCCCCAATGTCCTTCTTGTGGGGAGGGGCCCAGAACTGATCCCAGGATTCACGGCGCGGCCTCAGCAGTGCCGAGTCCAGGGGCACCATCCTGCCCAGTCCTGCTGGCCACACCATTGCTGAGACAGGATTTCTCTCCCGTGAAAAGAGCCCGAGGTGTGACCTTCCTACAGTACTGTGTGCAGGGGTCCATTCCCACACCTGCAGTCTCTAACTTTCCCTCTAACCTTCCCCCTTGGATCTCAGAAGGTCCCTTGGTGGCCTGTCACATGCCCAGAGGTGGGCAGGCTGCGGTCCCTACACCACGGACACCCAGGTGCAGCAGCTTTTCCTGGGCTTTGCACTTTTCTTGAGTCTCACACCAGCAAAGATTGTGCTTGTAGACACGAGATCCAAGGTCCAACTACTGACACAAGCAGAGGAGTTGCTACAATCAAGTTCAAAGACTTCTGCCCGTGCTCACCACGAGTTTTATTTTCTTCTAAAACCAGGAATCAGAGCGCTCTGGGTTTCTCTGCAGAGCTGCAAATTGAAACTAAAGAGTAGATTGAAAAGGAGCCGCTTGTACTGTGTAACCAGTGACCTTCCCGAGGAACTTTAATGCCTGAAACATCCTAAAATTTGGTTTGAATCAATTCAATATCACCTCAGCACAAGGCAATCCCTATATCTGGAAAAGGCTGCGAGGAGGAACAAGCTCATCTGAGGCAGCGTGCAGGCGGGGTTTTGATTACGGGAGTGCAGATACCCCTTCTTAATGGGATTGATTAAAAGCTTCGGCTGTATTGTCCTTTACATGGGGTCACTTTTATCAAGGGGTATGCATGGTTTTATTTTTTTTTCCTCTTTGCAGGTGCAGGTTCATCACTTCTGCTGCTGCTAATGGAAATCACACGTTCTCGCTGGCAACGGGGCCACAAAAAGTTACACAAATCCTTTTACCCTCAAGTCAAGTTGGAAATGGCTCTGTCCGGAATAATGGAGTGTGTGTGTCCGCAAGTGGCCCAGCCTAAAGAGGGTCTTGCAGTGAGCTGGAGAGGATGCTGTGCTGAAGGGGCACGTGGTGATTTAGGGTGAGTCATTTACCCTTTGCATTGCGGGTTTTTTACCTGGGAAAGCAGGACAAAAGCCCTTCTTCCTGACCCAGTTTTCCTCTTAGCCGTTTGTATTCTTCACAACAGGAGTCAGCTCTTGCGAGCGATTTGAATCGTACCTAATGCAGATCCGGGTCTTTGCAGCACCTCCACCCTCCAAGAGCAAGCAGGACCTGCACTCTTTCAGAGTTTCACAGCACAGACTAGTGCCCAGGTGCAATTCCTCAGGCCTGGCATCACTAGTGCACGGTGCCCTGAGTGGGAGCTCTGCCAGTCCTGCTGATGCCCAGGTTAACTTTCCAGTACACAGCCAGAAAAAAAGGATTTTCGTAGACCTGTACCAAGTGGCTGCAAAATGCCATGGTGTACATGAACCCTAAACTCGCTTTCCTGGGTCCCCAAGGAGGAGCACGGGAGGGAGCAGAGTTGCAGTAGCAGGGCAGTGGGCTCCCATCCCTGGACCAGGGATGCTCCTGGGGCCAGCCGGGGGTGTTCTGCTCCTGCTGCCGCTCTGCAGTGCAGATATTCCCGTTCTGATACTTGGATCATCTCACAGCTGCCTAGTTTCTGAGGATGTAAATTATATCCCTGGTAGGCCAGGGAGAAGCTGATGCTTTGCAGCTGAGCCCAGTGGCTTGTCAAAGAAATCTCAAAAAAAAAAAAAAAAAAAAAAAAAAAAAAAAAAAAAAAAAAAAAAAAAAGAGAGAAAAAAAAAAAAAAAGAGTAGGAAACATGAGGCATGCCAGCCTGGGAGCAAGCAGCAGCTGGTGCTGGCCGGCACTGTCACCAGTGAAATGAGCTGATGGCCTGGGGTCACCAGGGGTGTTGCAGGTGGACAGATCCCTGTGTCCCAGCCGTCACTTATCCCGGTCCCTGGGGAGCCAGCTCTGTCTGCAGCCTCAGGTGATTTCTGCAAGCGCAGCCCATGGCAGGGAAAGGCTGTGCTGAGAGCCTGGGCTGCAGGCTGAGCCCAAGTCACCTCCCTTGGGTGCTGACAAGGTTTTGGTTTGTAGCTGTCAGCAGAGGCATGGAGCTAAAGCAGCCCAGGAGCTGGACACCTTCTCCTGCCCAGAGCTTGTGCTCAGGGCTCAGTGGACCAGCAGCGCGTGAAGCCCTGGGGCAAAGGTGCTGGTGCTGGACTCCCAGCCCCACACCCTCCCAATGACAAGAATTGGAAAATTGGAAACTGGTTCTTACTGGTCCCAGCTGGGCAACTATACTCCTTGAGGAATAAATGGCTGAATTGGGAGGAATTAGAGGAATAAATGGTTCCCACAGCATGGGAGGTGTGTGGGAGGTGTGTTGGTTGACTGAATTCCTGGGAATGACTG
>VZTO01000353.1:0-12319 GCA_013400615.1 Syrrhaptes paradoxus | reverse complement strand
TGGGATCAAAACACTGCTATACAGTTTTTTGCTACGTTCAATCAGGTTGCGGTGAGTTAAACCACCTGAGTGGTGTCTTCCATTGCCTTGATTTAGACTGTTCCCTGTATAGGAAACCATGCATGGAATAGACTTTGTTTAGCAAAACATTTCAGAAACGTCCTGCTTTGTGTACCTCATCTAAGCGCATACTCACAAGGATAGGTAAAGAACTGACTTTGAATTAATCCAATACTTTCTCTCAATAAAGAAAGAAAAAATATAAAAGCCAGAATTAATCCTTATGCATTAAGATATACTACAGTCACAGAATCATGGAATCATGGGATAATTCAGCTCGGAAGAGATCTCAGGGAGATCAACTGTAACATCAGAGCAGATTACTCTGGGCTTTATATTGAAAACCCACAATAATGAAGACTGCATAGCCTCTCTGGGCAACCTGCTCTACTTTAATACAATCTTGTAAAAAATGCAGGAAAGATGAAAAAGTTTTTCTTCATATTAAATTTGTACTCTTTTTTTTTTTTNCTGGGACTTTGCACAGACAAATCTGAATATTTCTCTTTCTATCTTTTCCGTGGTACCATGGTCATTAATCTTTTTCTGTTCTTCAGACTCTTTATTTTAAAATGTGTTGTTTTCTTCTCTTTCATAAACAACCAACTCTTCAAAGTCAACTCTTCCCATTTCAAAAATCTCTCATAGGAAAGGGAAAATAAGTATTGTGACAACCTTTCTGATGTTGTAATTTAAAAAAAAAAATTACTTAAAACTTGCTTTTCACCTCACTGGTTGTCCTAGTTCATTTCCAGAGTCAGCTAAATGATATGAGAAAAGGTATCATTGTTCCTTCAAATCTTTGTATCTACCTTGTCCTCCTCAAAATAGCACAGGTAAAGAAGAACTGCTACAAGGTTTTTTGGGTTTTTTTTTTTTAATTGCACATTCATAACTTTGGAACATATGGCTGGGCATTTCAGTGGTGGCAAAGGCAAATCTTGTTCAAAAGACACTGAGTGTCAGACTCTGTTTCCAGTTGTGGTTAACCCTAAACTACTGACTACACAATTGACATTCAGCAGAAGCAATAAATAATTTATTTTCTTCTATAATATACTTTTCTGATCCATGCACTAAAAATCCCATCTCTGCTCCATGCTATTTCCCTTCTTTGATACACATCACTTAGTTGCTCTTACAGAAACAATTGGGTTTCTAACAACTCTGAGCTAAACAAAAAGTTCACCAGTTCTGATACTCTTTCTACCTCTTCACAGCAGGTTCATGTCTTTATATAGCATTGGCACTTTCACTTATCCAAATCAGATCTGTCACCAGATTTAATCTTCTCTTCTTTAGTGATTTACATTTGGCTCTGATTCAGGTTTAGGTTGTGCTCCCTACTCTTCCAATAACGCTATTAACTTTCATTTACATTCATTTCCAGTACTGCCAGATGTTAAAAAACTATATCTACATTTCCTGCCCCATCATCTAGAATATCTCTTTTGCACAGGAAACATCTAGGAGACTGTTCTTGAGGCATTGTTTTCCAAAGGGAGTCTTGAAAAGCCTGCTTTTAGCCAAGCCAACCTGACAAAACCCAGTGTGATATCAAATATTTTGAATATGTCTTCCCACTAAGAACTCATATAGATCTTGTCAAAATGAGGATGGCAAATGGATGTCTAATGTACTGTCTGTCCCATAGGCAAAGGCCAAAACATCCCACCATCACGCAGCTTTTCAGTGCTACCACCCAGGAATAAAAGCTTTTCTGAAATTCTCCAGGTTTCTTTCCATTCCTATTGCAAACATCAACCAGTCCATTTGTATGGTCCTACTAACTCTTCAGTGATGTGCAGAGCTGTAGGCACTAGAAACCCTTTTTCACTTCTAGTATAAATATTTGGGGCACTTTTCCCAGACCTTAACACTTCATACTTAAGTGGAGCAGATCCCACCAGTCTGACTACAGAGAAATATTTTTGAAGTTTTAGTGTCATGTTTTAGAAATACTTTTATTTTGCTCTGCTTGAAGGACACTGTTAAGGTGTGATTCAGTATTAGTTTTGAATTTATGTACTTCTGGTCCCTTCAAGGTGTATCTTACCACAGTCCCTTACTTTTTTTGAACTTCTCTAGGAGAATTTAATCTTTCTTCACTGACTAAGGAGAGATTTAAGGAGATGAACTTCTAATTATGTGGAAGTTGGCCCAGTATACGAACCAGTAGGTTACTGTTGTGGGAAGCAGCAGATTGAGGCTTTGAACTAATATTAAACTGCAATGCCTCTGTTACAATTCACACCACGGTCTACAAAATGAGATTAGTCCTATGGTTCTGGTGCCAACCTGTTCCTTTGGTGTCAGGAGGCAGAGGAGAAGGGGAAAATGCAAGAAGACTATTTGTTTACTCCATAAAAAGGTATCCTTAAAAAACCTGTAAAAGCCTAAAGCCATATCCCATCCTGTAAAGGGTTCCCTGAGGATTTCCCTGCTTGTGGTAAATTACATTATTGTGTGGTGAGCCATAAAGGAGCAAAGGGGTGAAGAACAGTGATTGCTGCTCATTGTTTTGTCTCACTTTTCCTTGTACCACCAGCAAGAGTCAGAAGACAGACTCTAAGATTCAAGAGAATTGCTAAATTATTGTATTGCCTGTAGAGTTTGTTTGCTGCACTGGGTGATTTGTAGAATCAATGATAATAAATAAAGCTCTGCTCCTTGATTACTCTTACCTATGTGAGAGTTCACTCTCAATTTAAAAGGAAATAAAGATGTGGTCATAGACAAAAAGGTCAGTCCACCAATTTTATTTAAAATAGCTCAACAAGGCTTTGCAACCAGGAGAACCGCTGCAAGACGGTAACAGACAATTACTCTGCCAAACAAAACAGAAGCAAGGAAGAAAGTCAATTTGTTTACAAAGTAAGGGATGTGACTGTCCTGTAATAAAGTCCCTTTCCAGCAATGGCTTAAAGTGATAAAGCTTAGAAGCTGTGATAAAGCCCTGTGATAAAGCTTGGAAACATTTATAGCAAAAAGAGGACAAATTAAATCTCAGCAATTTGTAGTGAAATGTTATTGTATTTTCTTAAAACATAAGTACCTAACTTACTTTTCTTATAATGTAAAAATGTCAAAAGAAAAATGCTAACTAATGACTGCCCTGAAGTCTCAATTTAAAAGCAAATAAAGATATGGGCAAATAAAGATATCCCCATTTAAAACAAAACAAAACAAACAAACAAAAAAACAAACAAAAAAACCCCACAAAACCCTAAAACCAAATATTGAATTGATAGCAAATAAGTTTATGTTAGTATTCGTACAAAGAGAGAAAAACAAATACAAAACCAAAATTCCCCAGTACAGGAGTTGCTTGCTATTGACTAGGTCACATTTATCTTTTTCCTTGAAAAAGTACTTATGTGACTCAGGCTCATATACCAAAATGTTAAACATTGTCATACTATAGGTCCAGGACCATCCATATCACCACACAATTTGAGCGGTCTTCAACTGATTTGTACCTCACTTTGACAATCCAAACCAATTCCCAGGCACAGGGCCAGGAGCTGGCACAAGTCAACTCACTGCCTATTTCCAACAGATGTATGGATGTGTCTGTCCTGGTTTAAATCTTTATACTATTTACTCACATGAATGAGATCTCATGGGGTACTAGGGCTGGCTGGGATGGAACTAATATTCTTCCATGTGGTACTGTGGTTTTCTTTTTTTTTTTTTTTTTTTTTCTAAATTAGGGTTTACAACACACTAGTGTTTCAGCTATTGTTGAGCAGTGTCAAAGGTTTCTCTTTTTCCAACTCTGCTCCCTCAGTGAGTGGCTGGGGATGCACAAGAATTTGGGAGGGGATACAATTAAGACAGTTGACCCAAGCTGACCAAAGGGATATTCCATGCCATATAGTGTCATGCTCAGCAATAAAAACATAAGTGAGAGGTTTGGGGGGAGAAGGTAGACATTGCTCAGAAACTATCTGGGCATCATTCTGCTTGTGAGAGGTGATGAATCATTGCCTTTGCATCACTTGTTTTTGCTTTTTGTTTATTTTTTTCTTTCATTTTTCTCCTTCTTTCACTTATTAAGTTATTTTTATCTTGACCCATGAGGTTTTTTTTACTTTTTTTCTCTTCTTCTTGTTTCCCCTGCCCCACTGCAGGGGGCAGGGAGTAAGCAAGCAGCTGTGCAGTGCTTAATGCTGGCTGGGGCTCACCTACAACATATGTCCAGAGAACAGGCTCTAGCACAGCTAGTTTGCCACTGAATGTAGCCTCAGCCATCTCGTTATTCACTACTACATAAATCTAATTTTAATCCTCGGTCATCTTCTGCTGAGCTTTAGTTTAGAGGAGTGGTTCTGTCTATTCCTTGCTGAGTTATTAATACAAACATTTTCAGAAAAAAAAATAGAATCAATAGAATCAATTATTATGATTAACTGGAACATAAAAGAATGACACATGATCTCACACTGCAGCAAGGCATCTTTTAGTGCATGTTAAGAAAGTCTTTATCTCATGATGGAGTTTACTGTCGATAACAATAAGGAAACCTTTCTAAGTATTTACATGGTTTCAGACTTTTCAGGATGCATTTTAATGGTAAAATTTGGTGCAGAAAAAGGCCTTTTAGCACACGCTAGTCCGTACCACACAGCTCCACCTCTGTTGGAAGTTTCTGTGTCTTGGGGCAACATTTTTTCTCCTGGGGTAGATTGTGGCATTGCTGTTTGCTAGTTCTCTTGCATGCACTTGGACACATCAGACACCCATCCACAAAAGCCCTACTTTAAGAATATTTCAATAATGTTTCTAGGAAAGATTGTGAAGATATTATGTTTATTTCCTGCACATGGGTTGAGACAATGCCAAGCACAAATACAGGTTGGGTGGAGAACGGATTGAGAACAGCCTTAAAGAGAAGGACTTGGGGGTACTTGTGAATGAAAAGCTGTCAGTGTGCGCTTGCAGCCCAGAAAGCCAACTGTGTCCTCGGCTGTGTCAAAAGAAGCATTAGCAGCAGGTCGAGGGAGGTGATTCTCCCCCTCTACTCTGCTCTCGTGAAACCCCACCTGGAGTACTGCATCCAGCTCTAGAGGCCACAGCACAAGGACATGGACCTGTTAGAGCTAGTCCAGAGAAGAGCCAGGAAGATTATCAGAGGGCTGGAACACCTCCCCTGTGAGGACAGGCTGAGAGAGTTGGGGTTGTTTAGCCTCAAGAAGAGAAGTTTCTGAGACCTTAGAGCAGCCTTCCAGGAGAGATGGGGAGACTCCAGATTAGAGAGTGTAGTGACAAGATGAGGAGTAATGGCTGTAAGCTGAAACACGGTAGATTTAGATTAAATATTAGGAAAAAAGTTTTACTGTGAGGGTAGTGAGGCAGTGGCCCAGGTTGCCCAGAGAAGCTGTGGGTGCCCCACCCCTGGAGGTGTTCAAGGCCAGGCTGGATGAGGATTTGAGCAACCTGGTCTAGTGGGAGGTGTCCCTGCCCATGGCAGGGGGGTTGGACTAGATAATCTTTAAGTTCCTTTCCAACCCAAACCATTCCATGATTCTATGATTCTATGGAAGCAGTATACTTGCTAAAGTGACGTTTTCCTGTTTGACTTTGACTTCTTTTTTTCTCCTGAATTATCCTGAATTCATTTCTAAGGCATTGCTTTGCTGAAGTCACTGGGAGTTTTGCTTGCACAGGCTCTAGATGACCGAGTAGGCTCTGTGACTAATGAGAGACTGTTCAGAAATTAGTTCTGAGCCATGTCATTATGCTGAATATCATCCAAACTCAAGGCTATGTCTGACTCACTAGATTTGTGGATTATTTTTTTTCTTCCATGGTACAATGCAGCATTTACATTCAAACCACAGCTCTCGCTGTCACTCTACTTTAACCACGTTGTATCATGTTATGTTATTTTGAGAAAATGTAGTACGATTGTTCGGATATTCAAGGTCTTAATAAGCAACTGATTCAGTACAAACCATTAAAATGTGTACTGTATAATGGAGAGACATGACATTGGTGAATTGTTTCCTTTTAAATCATTAACTGTCCATTAGTGAGACAGTTTAATTAAAGCTTTAAAAGGCTAAGCTATTGCTAAGAACCAGTAAAGAATGACAGTCATATGGAAGTGGATCTGAAGAAAAATATTCGCAACCTTAAAGAGGTCCAGAGAATATAGAGAATATGCCCATCTGTTTCTCAGCTTTCTCAAGTTTTTTTCCTTCAAAAAGGCACTATCAACCTTCAGACTGCTTGCTGTCACCTGGTACCTAAGTATTTAGCACACAGGGGATCATCGTCTGTCCAGCTAGAAGTAGAAGAAAGTAAATTCTTTAATCAGCTTCTACTCAGCCTTGGTGTGACCCATGCAGAGTTCTAGGTCCAGTTCTGGTCTCCCCAGTACAAGAGAGACATGGACACACTGGAGTAAGTCCAGCAAAGGGCTGCAAAGATAATCAAGGGCTCGGAGCATCTGAAGTAAAAGGGGAGGTTGAGAGAGCTGGGACTGTTTAGCCTGAAGATGAGACGGCTCAGGGGATGACCTTATCAATATGTATAAATACCTGATGGGAGAGAAGGTGAAGACAGTCTCAGTTTTGCCCGGTGAAAGGACAAGCATCAATGAGCACAAATTGAAACACAAGGNTATCTGACTCTGTTCTGAGCAGAGGCTTGGGCTATGCGCTCTCCAAAGGTGCCTGCCCTCCAGCTCCAGCGATCCTGTGATTCTTTGAAATGTGGAAGACTTCCCAGCTGCACTGCAAAAGTGCCTTCCCCATTCTTCTCTCCTGTGTATATCTATTTAATCACTACTTACAACAGTAATAAAACCTACTAAGAACCTAGCAAACTGCTGAAAGAGCTGTGAGCTATGAAATTCAGTTCCTACAGCTTAAAAGAAGTTCTGGACAGATATCAAAAAATTTAGTACTTTGTTTTCACTAGCATAATGTGTATATACACAGTGCCTGAAATGGGATGTCCATTTCTGCCGAGGAAAAGGTAATACTTCTATCCCTGCTTTCCCTGCCACAGAGGAGCATGAACTTATGTCAATTGTGCTGGTGGCTTTTGTGTTACAGATACCAGTCTACTCTGCCAGAGAGACATCAACTCGTTTTAATTAAATTTTCTCTAGGGGGAGTTTAGTGGAGCAGAATGTAATTACCCAGCTAGGAATTTTGTAAGAACATCGAAATTAACATCCTCTGCTCTGGTTGAAAGTGCCGTTGGATGTTTAATGAAACAAAATGGTCAGGGACATCTGTTTGATTTTTCATCTAAGGCACGGTACTTCGTGCTGAGTCACAAGTACTGATTTAGTGAGGAAAGCGTTAACTAATAAATGACCAGCAGCTCTTCTCTTAGCTTTTTGTCCCAGTATGGCATCTTGTTGACTCATTCATGAGAGGTAAGTGTTTCAGAATTTTTCAGAATCCAGTTAACTTGGTCTGCAGCTTGGGCTGTAAATCGGTTTACCTAAGAAGACCATTTTGTTTAGGCATTTGCAGTTTTCAAGTGATATATGAACTAGGAAAGGTACATGCANACTGTTTAGCCTGAAGATGAGACGGCTCAGGGGATGACCCTATCAATATGTATAAATACCTGATGGGAGAGAAGGTGAAGACAGTCTCAGTTTTGCCCGGTGAAAGGACAAGCATCAATGAGCACAAATTGAAACACAAGGAATTATGTTAAAACATAAGAAAAACCTTTTTTTTTCTTTTTTTTTTTCTTTTTTTTTATTACTGTGAGAACAGTCAAACACTGGCACAGGTTGCCTAGAGAGGTTGTGGAATCTCCATTCTTGAAGGTATTCAAACATGACTGAACGCTGTCCGGGGCAACCTGCTTTATCTGACTCTGTTCTGAGCAGAGGCTTGGGCTATGCGCTCTCCAAAGGTGCCTGCCCTCCAGCTCCAGCGATCCTGTGATTCTTTGAAACGTGAAAGACTTTCTCAATGTCTGTGTAGCAGCTTCCCAGCTGCACTGCAAAAGTGCCTTCCCCATTCTTCTCTCCTGTGTATATCTATTTAATCACTACTTACAACAGTAATAAAACCTACTAAGAACCTAGCAAACTGCTGAAAGAGCTGTGAGCTATGAAATTCAGTTCCTACAGCTTAAAAGAAGTTCTGGACAGATATCAAAAAATTTAGTACTTTGTTTTCACTAGCATAATGTGTATATACACAGTGCCTGAAATGGGATGTCCATTTCTGCCGAGGAAAAGGTAATACTTCTATCCCTGCTTTCCCTGCCACAGAGGAGCATGAACTTATGTCAATTGTGCTGGTGGCTTTTGTGTTACAGATACCAGTCTACTCTGCCAGAGAGACATCAACTCGTTTTAATTAAATTTTCTCTAGGGGGAGTTTAGTGGAGCAGAATGTAATTACCCAGCTAGGAATTTTGTAAGAACATCGAAATTAACATCCTCTGCTCTGGTTGAAAGTGCCGTTGGATGTTTAATGAAACAAAATGGTCAGGGACATCTGTTTGATTTTTCATCTAAGGCACGGTACTTCGTGCTGAGTCACAAGTACTGATTTAGTGAGGAAAGCGTTAACTAATAAATGACCAGCAGCTCTTCTCTTAGCTTTTTGTCCCAGTATGGCATCTTGTTGACTCATTCATGAGAGGTAAGTGTTTCAGAATTTTTCAGAATCCAGTTAACTTGGTCTGCAGCTTGGACTGTAAATCAGTTTACCTAAGAAGACCATTTTCTTTAGGCATTTGCAGTTGTCAAGTGATATATGAATTAGGAAAGGTACATGCAAGGTAATTGTCTCTCTCAGTGCCCGTACAAGGTGTCCTTAGAAGTCAGGGAAATCATGTTTAGCAAGGAGTTCAATCTAAAGCAGACCAGAAGTTGCTCCAAAATACCAGGGAAATGTCCAGCTGCTCATGTCTTTATTTGTGTTTTTTTACTTTAAGACTGTAAATTCAACATAAAATTCAAAGGGCACACAGATTTAGCAGACCACATTACTATAAGTGGAGCTGAGATTGCTGGGACAAACTACTAACAATATTTTTTTCTTTGTGGGACTGTTTTGCACAGCAAATTGGTGGCACTACCTTTACAAAGTCAGATTACACAAGACAGTGTCATGGCTTTGTCAGGTTGGAACTGTGTAACTACAGAAAGAACTTCTCGTTAGATTGGAACTCAACTACAAGTAATACATTTAACCTATGAATTTTGGGGAAAGGAAGAACTATACGGTAATCAAGTGTCCTAGGCTGTCAAGTTTTGACTATGAGGTTGCATGAGTCCTGAACTGGTTCTTGTCAGTCCTCAAACCAATGCAATTATCGGGGTTTTGGGCTCCCTCTCATTTTCCAGAATAAAGTATGTTTCAAGTCCAAGACTAAAAAAATAACAAAGGACAAAACAACAATGAAGTTTATCTAACTGGGAAGGAGGAGGAAGGTGAGCATACTGTTTTTGTTTGTCTGTTTTTTCCAGACCTGGAAATGAACAGAATTTAGGTTAAGGTCAAGTAAGATGTTTCATTTACGTGGAAAGGAGCCCCTTGTCAGCACTGCATGTATAGCAGTAAAAAGAGCAAATTGTTGGCTTCAGAAGTCATTCCAGTTCTTTGAGACCATTAAGAACTGTCAGCAAAGTCTGATGCTTTACTGAGGACTGAGGTTCAAGATTATTGGGAAATCACAGATATAAAACAGGAAGGCTCCCACCTTTCTTCTGCTCCTTCCTGTATAATATGCACATTCGTAAAAACATTCGGCAGGATCTAGGTCCTGTTAATTTCAGGCTAACTTAAACACATAAAGCCATAATGGAAAGAATTATTTTTTCGATGACTTCTGGTCTTTAACAAAGGATCTAAAGATCCTTTACCCTTAGCATGTTCTTTAAGTGCTTGAGTTAGATGCATTACTGGAGTTAGAAATTTTCAATGTAATTGGGGCACAGATTGTAATCAATTACTATTAATTCCTGTATCAACATTAGGAAGGGCAAAAGGAAAATACACTTTTCTAATAATTCTTCTAGACTTAATTAGTTCTACCTGTACAGGCAAATATTGAAGCTTTAATGAAATTTCTGACACATTCCTCCAAGCTGCTAGGCAATTTAGAAGTGAGAGGGGGAAGAGAGAGAGAGACATGGAAAATAAGAGATACCATTTCTGAGCAATAGACTTACAAAATATGTCTGGCAAAGAGATTATCAATAAACAGAATGTATTTTAATACTGACAAAACATTCAAAAGATGCAGTTTATGTTGCTGATAAGTAGCAATACTCCATCCCTTTCTTCTCTCCCCATCTAACTTCTGCGCATATCGACAATAGCTGAACTCTTCAGCCCTTTATATTCTAATGAATGTTTCCCACCAAAATATTTATTCAAATGGGAATGGTAGTGATTTTCAGATTCTCACAGGCGGAGTGGAAGCAGAAAGATAAATGACTTTCTCACATTACTTCAGTGTTATTGTTATATATTTTGTGATGTTCCCTCATTATCTGTCGGTACACAAATCCAAGCAATGCATAATTTCTGAACCAAAAGTAAAATAGCAAAACATTTCTCAAGATGTTTTCAGCATTTTCAGATTTAGATGAAGAGAAAAATGTGCCTAACACTGTCTGATAACAGACATTTAAATTCTGAACATGTACCTAGTTTTGAGGTACCTGAGCAGACAAGCAGCCAAATTCTCTATTGAGATCTGGTCGTTTTGATCCACTCATGTCGTGTAAAAGGGAGAGATTCTAATTTTAAATAGCCATAAATTCTAATTTCAAAATACCGTTGCCGAGATAGGGATGGAATGGTGGGCGCTGCACTAATAAATACATCCCTCCATGCTGAAAAAATGCTGATTTTTGAGAGGAAGGAGACAATAGCAAAGCAGAGTTCCCCTAAACCCATTTCCTGTGCTCACAAACTAGACCACCTTGACATATACACTTAGGTTTTGTAAATCAGCTCTCAAAGTGAGAGATCTCCTCTGCTGCAGAAAGAAATCTATCCCAATACAATTCCCGAGCTGAAGTTTTCACTTCCTTCCAGCAGAGAAAACATAGATTCATTCATGTGAAGTGTGGGTGAAAAGAAAGCAGAATAATGTAAGGTTAGGGGGAGACTTCTGAAGTAGATTATACTTTTAATTGTTTATATTGCAAGCAAATTAAATGAGATAGAAGGAAGTTGAGAAAATGTGTATATATGACAGAGGCAATTATTGCATCTCAGTTTATGTGGTTGCTAAAGCACAGGTAGGTGCCTCATCTTCCAGATTTTTCAGAAAGATATATATAGTTAGATCTTGGGTAGCTGATAGAGATATAGTTAGGTTAATTTAGATTTATACCTACATTTTAGGCCTCTAGTGAGTCACCATTCCTAAAACCTATATTGTTTAGAAAGTCAGAGAAGAAAGTAAGCACATTTGAAGACCCCAGAGGAGGAGCTTGTTTGCCTAAAATTAAATTTAAACAAAAAGATTGTACGGCAACCCTACCAATATTCTTTCTACAGATTTCCTTCTCTTGTTGCTGTGGCACATGTGTGGTTTAGTGTGTTTGTGTCTTTGCGTACGTACACTTATTTACAACTCCTAACCTAAAAAGAAAACTTTGATTTGAGACTGTGTTTTAGTTTTCAGGCTGTTTCACATATTTTGAGATTCCATTTTTTCCCAACACTTTAGTCAAGGAGAATTCATAAGGGGCAGAATCCAGCTCTTGGATGTACTTGGGTGAAGCTGAGCACTTGTAAAATGGAAAGCTGTGCTTGCACCCACATATGCACCCAAAGCAATCCAGATATAGAGATCAATATATGTGCACTTCTAGGACCTTTATAAAAGACTGACTTCAAAAGGCACAATTCTCTCAATTTAACTCCAGAAAAGGCAGATGAGAATGTAGAGATAAGTATTTGCCAAGCTTTAACCTCATAAATGAGTTAGACACTGTACATAAACAAATTAGCTTATAGGTCTGCAGAAGGTGCAGTCTCTGGAGCTGGTTTAGATTACAAACATTTCACACTCAGTTCCCCCATAGCCACATCAAGAAGACAAAACACTGACAAAATGAAGCACCTCCCTGGTAAATGATGCTGAAGTGACATGTGTGTAAGTATTCAGATGTCACAGAAGAATGTTGCTTGATCTTCCATAGGTCAGTAGCTCCTGCATTTACTTCTAAACAAATTCTTCCATTTGTTATCTATCTCCCTGCTGGTCTTTAAGATGTGTTGGGTTGACTGAGGATGACATGTTCACAATG